>JAHWFO010015474.1:717532-728297 GCA_023313115.1 Rhysida immarginata | reverse complement strand
TCTCCCTTTTTGAAGATAGGGATCACAATTCCTGTCTGCCATTGCTTAGGGGCTTGTCCAGATATCCAAGCAACCTGACACACTCGAGTCAGCCACAGGATACCATCCTGATTTAAAGCCTTTAACATCTCGGACCGGATTTCATCATCACCTGCAGCTTTGCCAGTCTTCAGGGACTTAATTGCCCATCTGACTTCTGTTTCAGTGATACTACCGTGACTATTCTCCGCTCCAAGGTGCACCTCGTATGCCTCAGTTGTTGTTGTCACCGGATTAAGAAGAGATGCAAAGTATTCCTTCCACCTATGCAATACGCTCTCCTCCGTTTTCAGAAGCCTCCCATCTGAACTCTTAATAGTTTGTGATGAAAGAGACTTCTTTCCACGGAGGCGGCGCACGGTCTGCCAGAACACCTTGTTTGCCGAACCATAGTCTGCCTCCAATTTCTCCCCGAACTTCTCCCAGGCCTTGGCTTTAGCTGTTGATACTGTCTTTGCTGCTGCTTTTCGCGCCTCAGTGTACCGCACTCGACTCGAAGTTGACTTTTTTGCAAGCCATAGCAAATAAGCTTCCTTCTTTGCCTTGACAGCTTCTTGGACTTCACCGTTCCACCATGCAGTCCTTTTCTCACCGCCCTGCGCCACACTCAGCCGCTTACGACTACAGCACAATGCAGCCGAAGTAACTACAGCAGTTTTAAACAACTGCCACTCCTCTTCAACAGTACCACGATCACTGGGTAGTTCTTTGAAACTTGAAGATATGTTATCTGCAAAGGTCTTCCTCACAGCTCTATCCTCCAGTGCCTCCCATTTGATGCGCCAAGTTTCTCTGAACCTAGTGTTTCGCTTGGTTGGCATGGATTCAGAGAACCGCAAAGTGCAGATTTTGTAGTTTGCTATATTTCCAAGATATTTCCCTCTTTCAGTTTGCTATTCCTATATTCGTGAAAGAGAGGTCCTGTAGTTTTAATCTAATTAAGTAGAAATTTGCCGATTTCAGAAAAAAAACAAAAACTTGAAGGAACGAGAACAGCGGGTCACGAGCTCGAATCCTGCTGAGGACATAGTTGTTTGCATTTCTCTTCCAGCTTGGGAAATCGGTAGGCTAATCCCCTGCTAGGTTGAATTACGAACGATTAAATGAATAAATGAATTACCTCTCTGCACAGCACTGAAAGGTTAAAAGAGACAAACAATTAAGGAGACTTTTTCCTATGGGGATACGAGAAAGACTACGTATAACTATTACCGGGAAATTTAGACGAGTTTAAAAACTCGAATCACCGAAATAGTCGGAGCTGTAATGATTTACATACTGGAGAGAATTTGAGAGGAATTTGAATATATTATAAACATTGTTCAAGCGATTGGTAGGGGAATATCGAATATTTGTAATAGTCATCAACTAATTTTTTTAAAATTTTTTCATTATAGGGTTTTAATAAAGATATATAGCAAACTAAAATAGGAACATTCTTTTCTAGACATACTATATTTAAAAAATATCACTTAAAAAAAAACAATAATTGCACGTTATTGTTCTGACTAAACGGAACATTTGCTCAGACGGTAATAACACAGTTACTCACACCTGAAACAATTATTTCAGTGAAAACTGTCAATCAGTGTTACATTTTTCTTAACAATTCTCGCGATTATTTAGCAATAGGTATGTAAAAGTATTTTAAAAACTATTTTACTATTTCAAACGATTTCCTTAATATCACTACCAACTTGCATCACAACTGTTAAAGAAAGGGCGAACTATTTGAAATGAAAGACTCTGAAATGAAAGCTCTCAGATTTGTAGTGACAAGATTCTTCATTGAAATCATGTACGATAATTTGCTCTTTAAAATCGATCTCACCGAACTAATTCACTTGGACTCCTAGCAGTAGATATATTTTAAAAATTAAAGAGAGAAATTAATTTCAATGAAATACGAGGTGCGTTCAAGTTCTGAGGTCTCCTAATTTATTTTGGAAAAACTATTGACCCAAGAGAGTTGAAACTCCCGTCATTTGTTCACATAGTCAACCTCTAGCCGTACACATTTTTCACAACGCTGACGCTACGATTGCATCGCTGCTGCAAACACTTTTATAGTGGTCTATTTTGCCTATTGAAAAGCCGCTCGATGAGCAGAAGCTTTATTCCGTTCTTGCATAAGCGATTTTCCAGTAGACAAAACTGATTCCTAAAGAAGCATTTGCGGCGGCCTACCAATCATGGCGTCAGCATTGTGAAAAATGTTTACGAGTAAAGGTTGACTATGTGGACAAATCACGGGAGTTTCAGCTTTCTGGGGTCAATAGTTTTTCAAAAATTAGGAGACCTTAGAATTTGAACGCACCTCGTATTTTAAAGCAGAATTGAGGATAGGCCTACTATTTCCAAAAGGTGCCAAATCAGATTTTTTCAAATTTGCCGCCAAGTTATTAATTACGTTCCTCATGCATCCGATAAACAAAATAATTCCTGTTTGTGCCAAAATGTACAATATCTTCTGTGCTTTAATGGGTTGATCTCCCCGTTAAGAGTCAAAACATAACAAATCATCGCGTTCGACAGAGTCAAAAGGGACCAAATCATAAAAAAGCGATAGTGGAAGCGTCGTCAAAATTGTTTTATTAACATTCGCGAAAATTTAATTATTACTATGCTGTACAGTTTATTTATCACACCTTCGGCATTGTGATCCATACGAAAGAAGCAAAACTGAACAAAGAAACGGTGCATCTTTACCAGTGGTGCGAACAGGAAAGTGGAAGAGGTTGCAATGAAATTTCTTCCTGTGTGTATGATTTTATCATGAACGTACTAGGATCCCAGTATTAAAAGAATAAGAGCGTTCTGTGATAGCTGTGCAGCGCAAAATAAAAATTACATTATGTTGCACATGCTAATGACTGCAGGCAAAAAGCTAAATGTCGATCTGGAATACTTCTTCCCTGTGAAGGGACATTCGTAAATGCTTGCTGATACGGCATTTGTCATTATTGAAAAGAAACTTAAGAAAATACCAAGTGCTTTCGCCAGACAAATATGACGACGTGCTCAACTCGGTTGGAACAGTGCACCAACTGCATCAGGACACGATTCTGAGCGACTGGCAGACCCAAGCTGACACGTCTATGAAGTCAAAAAAAGGTTTCTTAATACGCACAGCCCGAGTTCTCATTGTACACCTTTTATTGGTATATTAGTCGAAAGATTTATATAATCAAAAAATTCCAGAGGACTTTAAATTAAGAAGATGCGACAATTTTCCTGAAAACTCTGATAATGCCAAAGCCAAATTTGCCAATACTGATGATTATACCAAATTTGCCAATACCAGGTTATTGCTTTCCTCTTGAGGTGGTCAAAGTTAAATTTGCTGTAAATTGATGCAGAGACGTTTCTCAGATTTTAATTTAAAGGTAACACATTTATATTAGATCTCGAACTATCCATTTCACGTTTATAAGTTGATTTTAAGAAGATGAGTGGAGTAAAGTAAGTAAAATGCTTTCTCGTGGGCGAAAACAGTTTCGATAACCTCGGTACGGTCTTAATTAACGTCGTTTAACTACGTCAATTATATTGCCACCGAAGCCAATGAAAAAGACAGGCCTCGAAGCGGAAAAGTCACCTGACCATCTGGGTCCGAACAACAATCCAACCTTCATTGTTTCCAACAATCGGAAAAACACTCATTGTTTACATCCAAGATGGAGACAATGAATATTGGATTGTTGTTCGGACCCAGATGATCAGATGACTTTTGCGCTTCGAGGCCTGTCTTTCTCGTAGGCCTCGTATTGCCACAAAGCCAACTAGAAAGACAGGCCCTGAAACTCAAAAGTCACGTGATCATCTTAGTTCCGAGCAACAATGTAACCTTCATTGTTTCCAACAAACGAAAAAATACTGATTATTAAAATCCAAGATGGAACAATGAAGGATACATTGTTGCTTGGACTAAGATGGTCACGTGACTTCTGAGTTTCAGGGCCTGTCTCTCTCGTAGGCCTCGATATTGCCATTATGTTGGACAAAAGATTCAGATCAGACAAGTTTCCTCCTCCAATGGTGGCTTAAGAAGTAGAATCCCTAACAAGGCTTTCCACTAGTGCCCTGCAATCTTTGGGATCGATTGTTTGAAAAGATCGATCCCAAAGATCGCAGGGCTCTACTTTCCACATTTGTAATAAGATGTCTGCTTATAGTAAATAGCAGAACATGGGACTTTCTTAATCTTCATAATTCTTACATGGGACATTCTTACATATCGGCGTGTGTGAGAGATAGCTTGCAACGAAAGGACTTCACACCAAGAATCTCTATAATCTGTAGAGTGAGGGTTGAAATGAGCTGAAATAAAATGCTCTTTTATTACTTCTGGCCATTTCAAATGGAACACTGTATATGCAGCTTGCATCAAAGATGAATTTAATCAAGGAGGCATATATACAATTTTTATTTTAATTTTTTAGAATTAAGGCAAAATTTCTTTTAACGAAATGGCTGCTCTTGTCTTCTGTTAAGGTTTAATGATGCAATTTCCTAAAGGCAATGATGTCAACAAAAACTACAAAAATTCATTTTTATTTAATTTGCTTACTCTTATTATAATAAAATAAACAAAATTTTATTTCTCACATATCTAATCTAACGACAATAACAATAAGCGAACGTACCAGACCTAAGGACACGAAATATAAGATGTTTACATACGATTACAGCGGTTCCGTGAATTTCAAAATTGAAACAAGATGCAAGGCAACAGTGCGAACTTTAACTTCAAAAGAATGGTGCTTTGCCACATTTCCATACAATTCCGTGGCTTATTGAAAGCTATTTTACCAAACTCGCTGTGATTTTGTCAAACCAATTTTCATCACCAATTCCATGCTTATTGAACACCATTTTGCCAAACCGCTGCTATCAGTTTTAAACTTCCAGTATATTTGCTTCTAAAAATTGATAGCCTACCAGATCCACAAACACAAAGCTGCAATGTATTTACTTTAAAATAATAAAAAATGTGTGGAAGGCAACAAACGGAAACCACATCGAGTTGTGTCCACAAACTGTATGAATTCGCCTATCATTATGATTTGGCATGTTTATTCTATCCAATTATATCAACATAATTTTGATGCCCAAACATGACTTTACGGACACTGAATAAGTAGTAAAACATATATGAAAAAAAAAACGTTAAAGGAGTATACGAGGCGAGATGTCTCGTGGATTAAGCAGAGTCAGACACAAGAGAAGGGGACGATATATTAATGAAATAAAAATATTTTATTGATTCTTAAAACTTTTTTTTTTTAATTGTAAAGAGATGAATTTTCAGTGATTTGAAAATTCATTAATAAATAAAGTTTTTGGCAGTGGAAGTTTATTTAAATATCAAGTAAGTTCAAAATTCAGGTAAGTCGAAATAAAAGCAAAGTCACACTCACAGGTCAAATATCGGGATGACGTAAATTCAGGTATGACGATAGTCCGAACAATGACGTTCGATTGAAGACTTGAATGCTGGTTGAAGGATGAGTCCCCTTGTCGTCTCCAGTTAACAAGTCCCCGACTTGGCAAGACGAACATGGGAAGGATCCTGAAGAATAACTAGATCCAAGTCTTGGAACGTCTTGGTTGATGCGAGCTTGAAGATAGCTGTCGATATCGGGTAGCTGAACCTGATGACGCTCGCTGAGTGATGAGCAAAGCTGACTTGATGTCATAGCACACTCGATGAACTGCTTTCTATTGGCAGAAGAGCAGACAAAAGAAGAATAGATGCTGCGTTGAGGTAGATGACGCACAAAAGCGCTAAGGTCGTTGTTAAGGCCAATGACCTTCACTAAACATATAGGAAGCGACGAATATGTAAATGAATACGCAAATAGCACTTTCTAATTAAAAGGGTTACGATCGTAGCACACTTTCGTTTCATAGACACACACATGAAACATCAATTGCATATAAACAATCACCTCGATAACCATTTACCATTTGCGAGACACACATCGCATCGTGACTGCCGAATGCCTTGCTAAAACTTCGTAACACTTTCCACACCAACCAGCCCGCCGAATTCACAATATCGTGAAGCACTAATTTAAACCCACACAATTACTTTTGTCGTCGTTAATCAGCATAAGCAGAGGTTAATATCTAACCTTGTAATGAAGCAGACACCCACACTTCAATACTTGAACTAAAAATATAACGGAGCTTGCACAAACGAAACTGATGAGCCACATGACGACGCTACGTTGTCGTTTTCTCCCGTAACTCGCTTCGTACAGCGTTCGCTGAATATTTATAGTTCACTTAATGGAAAGTAATGCTTTGAGGCTTCCGCACGAATCCTCCCAATCCGCTGTCAATATAATCTTTTAATGACCGCGGGAAGATCCCAATAACATTCTCTCCCTCGTGGCTACCACTGGAAAACTGTCACTGAGAGAGATCACATGAACTTGTGTGCAATGTATCCAAAGACACTGTTCACCAACGGATCAAAGCTGGGGGCAACTTAGTATACTCTAAAAAACAGAAACGACCACCGCTGACACACCAGCACAAGATTGCACGACTGCAGTAGGCCAAGGAGCATGTCCTAGACTGATGAATGGCTTCAAATGATTTTTTCCGATGCAAAAAGTGGAATTTATATGGGCCGGACGGTAAGGCTTACTACTGGCATGATATGAGACGAGAACCGGAGGCATTTTACAGCAGACAACAAGGAGGTGGAGGTATGATGGTTTGGGGAGGCTTTGCGTTCAATGGTACTACGAGTTAGCGATTCTTTCTGGAAGGCAAATTTAAGTTGTCATTTGTTGCCATTTCTGCAGAATCTGGTTGGAGAAAAAGCATTTTCCAACAAGACAATGCCAGCATTCATAAATCACAGGCAACAACGGAATGGTTCGATGCAAACAATTTAACCATCATGAAGTGGCCAGCGAGAAGCACCGATTTAAACCCAATAGAAAATCTATGGGGCATCATGACACGCACTGTTTATGCAAATGGGCGACAGTTTTCGACACCTAATGATACAATCTATCATCAGATCTGCTTCAATACCTAATCACATCGATGAAAGATCGTGTTTTTAAACTAATCCAGTGTAATGGGAACAGTATTTAGTTTTAAAAGCAAGTTTTCTTGGCAAGTCTCTATACTTTTGAGACACCTTTTTTGTAATAAAATTTGTTTTGTTTTTTTTTTCAATGAACGAAAAATAAATTTCTCCTGAAATTCTAGGATTATGTTATTTAATATGCGAATAAAATGTGTATATTTTTTGTTTTCATGTGACATCCTCGTATGGAAAGTTTTCTTTAATTTACGAAACTCTCTATACTTTTGAGACGGACCTTATTAGTCGACCAAATTTAGGGCTTATTATTGGTAGAAATAGGTCGACTAATGATGATGTAGCAACGAGGCCTACGAGATAACAAGGCCTGGAAGCGAAAAAGTCACCTGACCAACTGGGTGCTAGAAACAATCCAACCTTCAATGTCTCCCATCTTGGATGTTAACAATCAGTGTTTTTCGTTTTGTTGGAAACAATGAAGGTTGATTGTTGCTAGCACCCAGTTGGTCAGGTGACTTTTTCGCTTCCAGACCATGTTATTACTAACACTCGTTAATTACTAATTTCCAAGTATTGATTATTGAATGTTGATTTTATTCTTGAGTTTAGTAACATTTTTCCATCTATTTAAAAGCCCAAACCTCCCTCCTTCCGGGGGCAATAAAAGCCTACCCATGAGCTCATCTGTTTGGATTGACCAAAAAAAAAAAAAAAAAAAAGACATATGATGATATAAAATTTTCAGCATTTTATTTATTTCAAAGAATGGTACTTCATCACAACAAAATACCACATTCGTTGCGCTGGATATAATAATTAATAACTTAAGACCCTGAGACTTTGTTATAAAAACAAAGACCAAAAGCATTTCAAAACGTATAGTTGCATTTTGTCCGGTTCTCCTTTGCGCTATCGTACATAGTTTTAGGATAGCTTATAATTTTTTTGTAACAAAAACACAAAAGGGCAGGAGGGCTTTTTCTTCTAATAAAAAGAATTTAAAAATCATTAAAGGTCACTTACTAAAAAATTTATCAGGTATGATGGAATAAATGGAAAACTTTGCAATACTTTCACCAGGAGATGGCGGTTTCCATGCAACAACAATAATCCAGCTTATCATTGCAAGCCTGAACTGTTTAAAATTCTATTTTGGAGGAATCGGCATTGGACCAATCATCATGGATGACGTCAAATATCTTTTATGCACGACGGAGCACAGCTCATTTTCCCTAATCATTGAGTTGATATTAAGTGGCATGCAATCTCGCAGGATTTGAATTACCTACGCCATGCAAATTTCAAATGGTCAAATTCTCACAATTCTGGAAATTTTGAGCTTGTTCCACAATCCATGATAATATATTGTGCAAAAGGTTATCTAATTTACTCTATCTAGCATTTTTGTAGCTCAATTGAGGTTTCCTTATTACCATTATTAGCGTTTCCTTATTTAAAGTGATAGCACCGTGTTCGGTGGAAATTTTATGTTTGGAATATTTATAAAGAAAACAGCAGGAATAATGATTGTCAACGTTGATATATTGGTGCAATGAACTAAACATGATTGAAAGGTTACATTTAATAGAACAGAAACTAACGATATAAAATTTGTACGTAAAATCATAGCCTATATTACAAGAGAATAGCTTGCCCATCGGCCTTCCATTGTCACAAAAATGTACGCGTGAATGGAAAGATTTAGCACCGCTTATCGACAAAATTTAACAGTTTCAATCGGTTCATAGCCTAAAATGATATGGAAAGCCTGCCCCATTCACACCTTGAACAAAAAATAAGAAAGAACTTCAATTTTCTATATGAAAAAATCAATTAATCTTTATTTAGTTTTAACATTTTTCATAACTTGACAGCAAAAGAGATTGAAATCAATGTTAAATTTTGTCGCAAGGTACAATACGATAGTCAAAAAACTCTAGTAAATTAGAAAAAAACAACAACGTTTCCCTGAAATTCATATAACGTATTAAAAACAACTACACTACTGTTTATAAAAATCGCAACACCCTGATGGAATAGCCCAATCTGCATTAAATTTGGAGCATTTGCATATCATGGGTCAGAAAAGAAACCATTAGATTTTCAGGTCAATACAATGCGTTTTATTGTCACATTAGTATCGGGTGAAACCACCGTGGGATGCAATTACAGCCTCTAAACGTCGTGGCATTGAGTCAAACAAGCTCTGAATAAGGGCCTGGGGAATGTCCTGCCATGCTCTGTCTACACGGGTATACAGTTCATCCACAGTTGCTGCTGCAGGAGTCTGACGAGCCAATCGATGAGCAACCCTGTCCCACACATGTTCGATTGGAGACATGTCTGGTGAACCAGCAGGCCAGGGGAACAAGGGCGTCTGATGTGCTTGGAAAAAGGCGAGGACATTTATGGCCACATGCGGTCGGGCATTGTCCTGTTGGAATACAGCGCCTGGAAGGTTCTGCAGGAAGGGGATGACCTCGGGTTGCACAACTTCCCTGATGTACCGGTCACTGTTCAGATTGCCATGGATTCTGATCAGACGGGAATGGCCATGGTAACTGATTGCACCCCACACCATCACCCCTGGCGTTTGTCCTGAATGACGCTGCAGGATGCATTCTGGAAGGTCGCGCTCGCCACGATGTCTTCTGACTCGTATCCTGCCGTCATGGTGCTGCAAATTAAACCTTGACTCATCCGAAAACACAACTTGTTGCCATTCAGCTTGCCACTGTTGGTGTTGATGGGCCCATTGCAACCCGAGGTGCCGGTGGTTTTGAGTCAAAGGAATCCGCAACAATGGTACTCGTGTAATCAATCCTCTGGAAATAAAACGGCGTCGTACAGTGCTAGCAGACATTGTCCTGCCTACTGTAGCACCCCACTGTTGTGCTAACACTGTGGAAGTGGCTGTACGATCTGCTACACACATGCGATAGAGGTGTCTGTCATCTCGCAGTGTCGTCGTGCTGGGTCTTCCTGAGCCTGGTCTTCGGTGTGCCCTGTTCTCTTCGCTCCACTGCCTCCATGCACGCATAATTGTCGTTGCATTACATCCTACACGAGCAACAATGTCACGATACGACCATCCCGCTTCACGCAGACCAATTATGCGTCCTCTTTCAAAGTCTGTCAGCTGTTGATATGGTACCCTTCGTCGTCGTCGAGGCATGGTGTTCTTTCAAGCAATTACTCTGAAAATCTAATCATTTATACTCTGACCAATTATATGCAAATATTGCAAATTGCATATGGATTAGACCATTCCATCAGGGTGTTGCGATTTTTATAAACAGTAGTGTAATATATCTATAGAAATTCTATTCTGTTGAAATTCGCCTCATACTATAAATTCATTATCAGAAAAAATTAAATAACTCAATAAAATTATCGCATAAAATTGATCAGATACAAGAAATTAAATAATCCATAAAGCTCCAATTTTGCAATTCAAATAAGTAGCACATCAGATACAAACATTTCATAAAAATAAATTTTGACTATATTCTGTGGGAATGTGTATATTTTGGAAACTGAGATGCTGATAATGCGATGACTGAAAGTTCGTTTCCAAGAATGATCAATAATGAGCATAAAATGATGATTTCATGTCCTATCAAATTTTTTTTTGCTTAGAATTGTATCCTCTAAAGT
>JAHWFO010015474.1:676549-697597 GCA_023313115.1 Rhysida immarginata | reverse complement strand
TACTGTAGTTTGTCAAGTTTTCTGTAAATGGCATTGCATTGGGTTGAAAATCTTGCGTGTTATAAACAAAAAACGTACGAAAACATTTCGACCTTTTTAAAGAAATCTTTTTATCTCCATGAATATACGTGCTATTCTCATACAAATGAACACAAAAGTAAAACAAGCCTCTTAAGCATATGCTACAGCTACAATGCATTTCAAGCATTATTTTTTACAGGGTGACTCCAAACATTTTTTTGGTTCACTTCTTTGCTGGTCCCCTATTTGCCTTCGGGAGAAAACCTTCGCTGAAGTATATGAGGTGTAACATCCTTTTTACACCCCTGAAATTTCAGGACAATTCGTCAAGTATTTTTCTAGATATTCGACAAAACGTCTAAAATCGAAAGTGTCCGGTCATTAATGACAATATGGTGTAGATACCTCTGATTGATTAATACCATACATAAGGAAAATTTTCCTAATGAGGTAGAACAATTTATACGCATAAATACACGAACTATGTATGACCCCTCTGACACCAAGATGCTAATCGTTCCTTCTGTAATGTGAATAAATCCAAGCCATAGGTCAATTCTTCAAGTTATTGTTTGTTTTTTTTTTCTGAACATAAGGTATTATATCTATTTTCCCTACTAGTATACGCGAAGTTCCTAGGCCTTCTTTATATGTGTTGTTGGCCCGATATATCGATAACATTATTATGTTTGGATAATAAAAATAGTTAATTTCATAAATTATAACTAAATTTTAAATCATTTAAAGTTTAAAACTTTGAATGGATTTAAGATTAAACTGAATTCGTTTGTAGAAGTTTGCATGCATAATGGTTATATTCATCTTATATTCAGCCGTTTGTCCATTTACTTTAATGTTTTAAAGTTTAGACATAAGTCTGTTGATAATAGCAGCGTTAAAGATAAATATTCAAAATTAGGTGACCTGAAAAATCGATATGATAGATCAAGTAACTTTTAAGAGTGGGCAATTGCCTTGGTGATTTAAAAGGGAAAAAAAAAGATGGTCATATTCTAGCTTGGATCTGAGCTAGGATTGGCTAATTTTTGTTACGTGATTTGTTTTTTCAATTTGTGTGATTTGATGTTTCTCTATAGAAGGGTGCTGGATATTCTTGAAAGCTTTTATGTTACCAGAAATCTCAAACCGAATTCAAGTATTTTTATGTAGTTTTCAGAGTTGGAAGACATCAGCGTTTTAACTTCATCAACTTTACCTTAACTTCACCTCTCAACTTTACCTTAACGGGTCTATAACTCGGATTTGTTAGTTTCAAATCTTCCCATTATGAATACTGTTCGTCAAATCGGATTGGTGAATGAAATGATGACTGCAATCCTGCTTCCTTCGGGCAGCGCTAAGTAATTAGGTTGTCGGATTACCGTTTCACAAATCTATACTTCAGAGCTTTTTATATTGGCGTTTTATCTAGATGTTTTCCGTATGTCATTTTTTTTTTTTTATGAAATTCCATGTCTATCGGTATACGCCAATTAGTGTTCCAGTGCAACTTATTAAGTGTAAACATTTGCACTTAAAGTGCAATAATTTCCGGCCAGATGGCCGAGAGGGCCAGGGCGTTGGCTTTCTAGTTCTCGAGTCCGCTTGGTCGTGGGTTCGAATCCCGCCGTAGGCATGGATGTTTGTGTTTGTCCCGGGATGCGTACAGATATAACTTGTGTAAAAAGGCGCAAAATGACCTTGGTAGTCGACGCCAAAAACTCTAATAAACCAATAAACCAAACCAAAGTGCAATAATTGAATACAAAAACGAATTCATTAATAAATGCATTAAGCTGTTTTAACACTTTTGTATTATCTAGAAACTGAAGTTAAGCACGGCTAGTCACGGGATGGGTGACCATTAGTCTTCTGTGTCTTCGGAGGGCAGGAAAAGCCGTCGGGTCCAGGCTGCTGCAATCACCTTGCAGCAGTCGTTTAAAAAAGTCCTTAACCACTATACTGGTCACAAGCCGGATAGGAGTGCTGGATGGAAGGGGTGTAAATACCGCCATCCGTAAAAAGGACCAATTCGACAAATAGTCATCCTACATTAGGTGACTCCAACGGGCGATGAGCCTATGGATGATATCATCATCATCATCATAAAGGATCTGTCAGGCGCTTTGCGCAGAGAATGCATACGTGTGACGATCGTATAGCGTATCCCGAAAGAAATTTCTATTCGAGCTCCCACCCAAAAGCGGAAGTCTGGAGGAGAAAGTAGAGAGCGAGGGTAAAAAAAGAAAGTAAAATGTAGAGGGTTAAACTCTTTTTGTGAGTTTGTTGTGAGTTTTCAAGTTGGCGATCGCAGCCGTTATGTTTCATTAGGTGACGGCCCAGGGTTGTTTTTTTTTGTGTTTTTTTTTTTTTTTTTTTTTGTTCTTTTGCAATTTTAATTTTGCTTGTTAATTAAAAAAGTCAATAAAATATTTAAAATTTTAAAGCATTTGAAAAGTGCAGCAGGAAAATAAAAGCCTAAAGTATAGCAAAGTTGAAGATTTCATCAAATCCAAAACAGTAATAAATATATTTCACGTTTAATAAACATCAATTAAAAATTTACACATGTTCATGTTTAATTGTCTTATTTCTTCTTTCATTTCTTTAAAATATGAAAACGAACAACTGATAATTATCACATAATTTAACAGTAAAAAAACCGGTAATTTTCATTTCTACTTTTCGACCAAGGTGTAAGAATAAAGGTGATACTTCACGTGAAATTTCAAACTGTGTTTATTTTTAACAAAGAAAAACTAGTTTTTGTACTTTTCTTTAATTATGAAAAAAAATAATTTCAATTTCATTTAAAATAACTAATCATATTGTCGCCATCATAATGTCATTTCTGTGCTTGACTTGCCTGCAAAACTGAAATTTATAACGACTAGCGATTGCAGCGCCGCTGGTGGCCAACACTTGGGCCTTTACTGCACAGATTCCCCCTCTGGTATGTCTATCTCTATGGGAAAGAGTAATGATGGAATCAAAACGATAGGAACGTGTGGACGATGAGTGGCGAGCGTTTCAAGAGAAACGTATGGAGAAGAGGCTTAATGCGATAAGGCCAGTGCGCCCAGACAAAAAAGACGGGAATGAGAACGGCGTAAACGGCAGCATTGTTGTAAGCCAAGCAGCAAGGCAAAACGAGGAAAGGTCTACGGTGCGGAAAGGCGTAGCTCAGCAAAGTTTGGACGGACATATTCAGCAAGGCTGTGACCGGAATGATAATATAGTGCATAACGTGAAATTTCCTTCCATGACAACTACGACGGCAAAAACGGCTTCTCAATTCATTAAGGTCAGTAATAATGACATAGGAAAATGGCCACAAATGGTCTATGCCCTCTTCTGCCTCTGCAACGCATAAAATTCATAAATATCACGGGCGGAGCATTAGAGAGAAATAATCTAATACATGGGTGCTCAGGGACATTTATGTAAATTTCGCATGTGAGATTGGAACAGGGCTGTTCTTAAATGCTGGTGACCCTGGGATGCTATGGCACATTGGCAATATAGTATGGGATTCTGTATTGTATCCTACTGCACGTACTCAGAGATTATTCGTACTCACATAACATCTCATACAGTGTTAGCGTTAATGACTTCGGCCGCTGTATCCGTGATAATCATGTAATGTATAAACATATGCTGTCAAATCAATTTCATTCTCTCCCCGTATTGTGGAAGAAGATGACGAAATGTTTACTCTTTGAATAAATTAAACATGTGTATTTTTCTCCATATTGACTGATATCGTGGTGTAGTGTTCATCGCTGCAGAAAATTATTTCGAACCGTCCATGGGGAAAATAAGCCAACTAGTACTACGTCATTCCAATAATCGTCCCACTGTAATTATTGCGAAGTGAAGCCACTACAGTATTCGCTTCACTTGTAATCTCAAATACGTGATTAATATAAACAATTTTTGGATAAATTAATGAAGTGTTGTGAATGATTATCCCGCAATATTAAGTTCATTTCAATAATGGGCGTAGGCTGTATGTATAATGACATTCACCTAAAAATAAATAGATTATTGTCAAACTACAAAACCTCCTCTGTCTAGTTCAATTCCACTGAGTCAGTTTTTTTAAAGACGCTTTAAGCTATAACCTATTATAACGGAATTATTGGATGCAATTCGAGTAAATTTTCTTTATAAAGTAAGCTTTAACGTAATTTGAAGCTTCTCGTAACTCATTTAAATTGTCAAACGCAATTTCATGCTAATGCTCTGTTCAATTTTCGCACGACTGTATCTAATTACGAAAGTGCATTCAATAGTTTGACATTTAACGCGGATATGCACTGAAGTTCATAGTTGCTACCGAAGAATAAACTATTCGATTATCTCTATCTGTGAAGTGGCTAAGGTTGCGTATTGAAACTATTTTTTTTATGCTCTAATCAATACACATCATAATTTCCGCTTCCAATTTTAAAGCAGATTATCCGTATTTAAATATAAAGAAAGTCCCTTTCTTGGGTTTGTATACGTGTGTGTACTAATCTTATTTGGTTTATAAAATCCATGAAACAGTTTGGCAGGAAAGAAGGGTCATAAAGGCTTTAAATTTTGCTAATTAGATTTTTGGGAACAAAAACAAACCCATTTAGCTGGCTTACGTCAGATAACTTGATTATTTCGCCGCTGCTCAAACACAGTTTCTTGTTATCATCTAAAACCGAATTCATGTTTTCGATCCAAACTGCGTCCACGGGTCCGTCGAACATATACCACCGCTTGTCATCGTCTGTCGCTGCGGAACCCGCTCGTACGAGCGACGACAAAATACCGTCAGTCCTAAAATATGTATATAAAAAGAGCAAATGTCGGATTAAAGGATAAATATTGAAAAAAGAAGCAGAAACATAAACCGTTCATGATTTATACAGCCCCCCTCCCCCCCCCAAAAAAATGATAAAGAAATCACAAGAAAATTATGTATTCTTTTGTGCACACAATATTTCTCAAAATTCTACAAACATTCTTTTTTATGTTAGGGCCGCTATTAATAAGTTATTACGATTAATTCTGAACCTTTATTTTTTTCGGTATCGTATTAATTAACGTTTAATTTTTAAACCAAATTTCGTAGTAATATTGCTGTAAATTCCATTTAAATATTTAACAGAAAACTAAATTTAAGGAATAAAATTTTATACACTACTCCTATAAAAATGCAACAACATCAAAAATGCTTCGAATGAGAAAACTTAGAAAAGCATATTTTGAAAAATTATACAGGACCTGTATATACAGAGGGGGTTCAAAAGCAGTAGGCCCACAATGTTTGGGCACTATCATGCATTTGGAGATCGTTGGAAGGTATGAATTCGACGTCCAAATTTGACGGCCTGCTGATATTCACTTATTCACTTGGTCATGCATTGTCTTCTAAAACAAAACCCTAAACGTAGGTAGGTTAATGCAACGGATATAGCATCTCGTTGATAAATCATCATGCAATGTCAGAGTGCACATTATTCGTACAAGAAGTCATCGTTTGTTGTAGCTGATAGCTGTGGTTTACGATTGTATACAAAAAAAGATAGATGGAAAAAAGCGATTGTCATGCTTCCTCCAGATTCGTACTCGGTCGAAAGAACCGATTCCTCCAGACAGAAGCGAGTTACATCGCTAAACCAAGTCATGCGCTCATCATGCCTTCATCATGTCACGCGTTCTACTTGCAAGCGTGCAAGACGATGACTGGGTGGTTGGGGAAGTGTACACAATATCGAAGTACTGTTTCTGTCGATATTGGATGTTCCAATTCTCAAACTGTTGTCAGCTTTGGAAAGAATGTAGGATCGCTACGGCTGGATGTCGCATGCATCTAACATGCCTCGCAGATGCGTTAGAAATCCTATCCACCAATTGATAGCATTTGACAGGGGTCGCATTGTGGGGCATCCGGCTGGTTGGTCATTTGCAATTGTCAGGCATGTGAACCATTCAGATTCACAATGGCCCGGTGTTGGAATCAATGGGTACATGAGGGCACCCATGCACGTCGGGCAGGTTCGGGTCGACCAACAAACACCATCCCAAGGGAGGACTGTCATATGGTGCTCCAAGCGAACACCCGGAATACCATGTCATCGGCTCCTGTCATCCGCGAACATGAACCGGAGATTTTACAACACCACATGAGTTCCTATACAGTGTCTTGACGACTCGCATCCGCCAGATTGGGGTCCTACTGCCTCATGCGTCGGTTGCCATTATTATCACAACAGCAATGCCTGCGTTTACAGTGGTGCCTTGCCCAAGAGGCATGGACAAAGGACGATGAGTCCCACTTCTCATGACCTCCGATGACCATCGTGTTCGTGTATGGTGGCACCGAGAGCAGAGGGGAAAAACCCTCTCATAGTGTGGAGACAGACAGGCATATCCCCTGGCATCATGCTGTGGGGCACCATCGGATATGCGTTCAGGTCACCTCTAATAGTGCTTCGGGAGACTTTGACGGCACAGCGATACGTCACAGACATTCTGCGTCCGCACGTCCTACCCCTTCTGGCACAGCACCCTGGGATTGTACCAACAAGATAATGCGCGCCCACACAGCACCTGTATCTATGGACTGCCTACAGCATGTTGAGGTCCTCCTGTGGCCAGCAAAGTCCCCGGACCTCTCCGTCATTGAACATATGTGGGATGACATTGGAAGGCGACTCTATCCCAGTAACAACCTGCGGAATCTGGAGGGACAGCTGCAACAACTGTGGACTGAATTGCCTCTGGAGAGGATCCAAACGCTGTTTGACACCATTTCGAACCGCATAAGGGCATGCATTGGGCCATAGGGGGTGTCACACCCTACTGACCTGGTCCCAACATTCCACCTGTACTGCCAACGGCCTTGTCCGTTTCATCCCATATTGTAATCAGTACAATAAAGTCACATGTTCATTCATCATGTCGTTTCGTTCACTTTCAACCAATCCTTCTTGGTGCCTCACTTTTTTTGTCAGCCAGTGTAATTTTGTGATCGCTTAATTAATATTTTGTTGGGCCTTTAATGCTTCAAAAATAACATATTTTTTCAAGCATTTGGGAAATGTAGACTGATCAGAAAATTTTTTCCAGGGGTTGTATATACAGTATAGGTACGAAAGAAGTGGAATTCGACATGCAGATTCCTCTAGAGAAGATTCATCTGAATCACAGGATTGCAAAGCTAGACATAATGCTAGCGCTTGAATGGTATGATAGACGAATGAAGGATCCATCTATGAAGTTTGGGCAATTTGTTTCGGTGGGGTCGCATTTGCGAGAGTAGCGGTCACGTTGTCTTAGAACTATTAACGTTTTCATGGCAACATTTGCCTTGTGAAATGTCATTCGGTCGGAAATGACGAGCAACGAAAGAAGAAAGCTCTTCTACATTTTCTAAATATTATGTTGGAGAAAATCAATTTTCTCGGGGAGATTAATTTCTTGTTAACCTTTGTTCTTACACGAGTATCAGCAATTACGATCAGTTTTAATGTCTTTTTGAGAAGTCAAAAGTTAACTTAAGAGACTATCTGTCTCCAGTTTTATCGCACTTTTCAATAATGTTACTTTAAGTGAAAAAAAATGCATAACTTGCTTCTCTAAATAGAGTAGCGCTCAAAAAATAATATACTTTATGTTTTATCATTCTAACTTCTAAAGCATCCAATTTTAATTAAAGAATTTGTAAATACTACATAAACATTTGAATATTGAAATAAATTCAAACTCTTTACAGTTAATTAGTATTTGAAGACTCATCCATTATTGATAGAGGTGAGATCATAAAATAGTACACACTGAGTTTTATGTAGATTTTTCGCATACTCTCTATATTGACGTTGACATTTTGCTGTTTCTGACAATATTTAACATGTCACTTCGAATTCATCTGCCATCTCCAATAAAAAAGCACACTATAGATGCAATCAACAATGACAACTCGAACATCTCAGTTTCGGAGCAATTTTAAGTTCCAAAGTCCACGGTGGCAAGAATTTTTCAGCGTTTTTGCCCGCAAGGACATGTAACCCGTAAGCCAGGGTCCGGCCGACCAAAGAAGGATACGGCTGTCTAAGGCTGACCCGAAGAAAACTGCAGATGACCTTAATAACGAAATGGCAACCTTTCATAATGTTTGTATGAATACCACTAAAAGACGTCTGAGGGATGCAGATTTGTTTGGTAGACGTCCCGTGAAAAAACCTTTGATCTCCAAGAAGAACCGGATAGCCCGCCTCAAATTTGCTAAAAATCATTTGAAGTGGACATCCAAAGAATGGAATAAAGTGCTTTTTAGCGATGAATCGAAATTTTTATTATTCCGATCTGATGGTATCCAATACGTACGGCGTCCAGCAAACCACAGATTTGATCCATAATACCAATTATCAATCGTTAAATATGGTGGAGGATCCACTATGGTATGGGGTTGTTTCAGTCACAAGGGGTAGGCCCGCTGATAAAAGATCGATGGAATTATGGACAAAATAGTATATAAGAATATCTTAGAGCAACATATACTTCCTTTTGCCAAAACAAATATGCCTCGTGGATGGATTTATCAGCAAGGCAATGACCCCAAACATACCGCTCGTGTGGTCAAAGACTAGTTCAAGTCAAAGAAGTTTCAGGTCAATCACCAGACTTGGATCCTATTAAGCATATGTGGAAAGAATTAGATAGCAGCTGCAAGTCACAGAAGGCATGAAATTCATGGAAAAATTTGAAATTTTACGAAAAGAATGGGAAAAAATACCAATGGCTAAAATCACTAAGTTAATTGATGCAAAGCCAGCCCGCTGCAAAGCTGCTATTGATGCAAAAGGTTTAATGATTACTCTGTTTTCATTGTATTTACTTCATTTTTGAGATTTTTTTTTGCGGGTGTACTATTTTATGATTTTTGTATTTTGGCAGTTTAATGGCGTCCTCGCAAATAGAAATAACAATCACCTTTTTTTTGTAAATTTATATAGATAATATGTACACAAAGTTTAGTTTATGTTCTTAATTTTTGAAAGCATTATAGCAAAAAACATGAAAGTGTACTATTTTTTGAGTGCTAATGTATACCGTGAAATTAGCACAATATGGTTAAAATTTTTCATGGCGTAGCATTTTTTGTGTGGAGTAGTGCAAGTTCTCTTTGTTTGAATTTACAAAAGCATTGAATGACTAAAATGATAGAAATGTTGGATTTTAGATTGAAAGATATTTAATTCAGAAATTAAAATAGCGACACAGTAGAGGCTAATATCTCTTAAATATTAAAGTAATTAAAATCTAAGCAAACATGTATACAAAAGTATCTGACGTCATGTTAACACAATTAGATTAACAAATGTTTTGAATAATTAAAACATATTTTAATAACGTCCAATTACAAACTGATTAATCCCAATTATTGGAAATGCATATTGTGGTGACCGGCAATTGCAATTTGTTTAGCTTCGGTGTTATAATTAAACGTGATTGTGTACAAAAATCGAGTAACATTCGATTTCCCAAATGAATGAAGCACCTTAAGAGATGCCGTTGGGAATATTTCCACAAGATTAGTTTCTGACAAGTAAAATTACATGTTCATTGGTTTTCTGTTCCAATTTTTCAACAGCGAAAAACAATATAAGATTATGCCTCCTTATCCGTTATTTGATTGCTTTTCAAGTCCCTAGAATAATTTTTTTAAATTGTCATTTGATCCTATTAAAAATGCCATTTTGGAAAAAGGATATTTCCCGGAATGTTTCCATTTAATTTCCTCTTCCATTTTTATACACATCAGATGATAATCTAAATGTAGGAGGATTCCAAACTTAGATATTCAATTTCTGATTCAATAAGAGAACAAATTTAACTTATATAATATTTACCTTGCGTTCTAAATCCAACGTGAATTTATTTAATTTCGATCCGTCATTTTATCATTCAATAATGTATGAAAATAAAAAACTAGCTTACAATATTTTATTTAAATATACATACCATTCATGAGTCAAAAGATCAAACTCTCCATACAACTGTCCCATGGTTATAGACTTGGGATTCAAGACATACGTGTGCACAGGCCTAAAGATGGCACCGCTCGGAGATGGTTTTCCCTTCAGTGAATTGATAGCTTTCATAAGCACTTCGTAACACTGCAATGTTATCAATAATAAATTATCAACAATCAATATAGCTCCAAATGCTTTCTTTAAAAAAAAATTCCCATGTGCTTTGTTTCAAAACATAATATGTATTTATAGTGATAAAGCAATGTTGTCAGCTACACAATTGGGTGTACGAATTTATGCGTAAGTCTCAGCAAGGAATGCATTTTGGTAAGATTTCTCTTTGTATAAAATTCGATATCTTCTAAACTAAATTGACTCCTGCGAATGTTATTTCCTAATGTGTCTCTGTTACACTAACCCCCGGATAATGGCCTGAATTTGTGAACTGATAATGTCTAACCGCAAACTATATTCTCAACAAATATTCTCGACTGGAATGCCTGCTTTAACATATATAACCAATATTCTCAATTTAATTAATAAGAGTTTTAGCTTAAAGCAACTTACAAGGTGTCCCACATATGATATGATTTTTTGGAGTAAATATCTTGGAAACGGAGATCGATAGAAGAATGAAACATGCCACTTCGAAAGCCGTAAAAATCTTATACGGAAGTTTCAAATTTAGTTACAAATTAGTTGCAAATGTTGCCGACAGGTGGCGCTGTAACTTGCATACTGAAATTTTCAATCTTCGTTTGTGCCATCTGTGCTCATTTTGAATCGATTGTGATGTGATTGCATTGGTCACTTGCAAAGGACAGTTTATAGCATCTTTTTCGGACTCTGTACTGCGACTTAGAGTCACTTTATAAGAAGAGCATCGCAATCCTCTTGAGCGACGCCATTTTAAGTTTAATTCTTCTCTGCATACAAAGGGCAGTATGGAGATTAAGTTCTTTTGTGAACATATTTTTAAAGTATTCACGCCGCATTTCGAGTAAAATATTATGTTGTAATATTTTACGATTTGTAAATTCACTTATTACATGATAAATAGGTTTTTTAATATATTTAACCTGGTATAAAAAAAAAAAAAAAAAAAAGCTCTACTGCTCAAATTAAATTGTTATATCACTTCTTTTTTTTTTAGGGTCATCAATAACAAAATATAATCTGTATTTCGTTTACTTATAAAATTTCATAAATTTAATATTTAATTCAAATGAATGTAGAAAGAATTTTAGGTTTTACATGGTATTTATGAATTTGAAATTTAAAAAAAATAGACAAGTTAATATTTCTTTTTTTCTTTTTTATTATCACATCGTTTGTGGACTGCTTAAATTAAATCTCAATGATATATTTCATTTAGAGTGGACAGGGCCGGCCCGGTGGCTTTCCAGTTCTCGAATCCGTCGGGTCGCGGGTTCGAATCCCCCGTGGGCATGGATGTTTGTTCTTCCCAGTTGGAATGTAAAACATTAATTTCCCTTTTCTACTGGATTTAGTGCAATTTACCGCGCAACAATTTGGCATATTGGCCCGGATAAAGCAAAAGCTAATTGACGAAATTATTCATCTCTAAATCTTAGGAAAACTTTGTTTATTATTAGGACCGATAGGTACTTATGTTTTCACAATGTCCGTCCGTCCGTCTGTCTGTCTGTCTGTCTGTCCGTTGGTGCTCTAGCTTTCGAACGCTTTCGAATTTTCGACTTCCGTTTCGCAATTCGACAACTTAGGGAAATCGGAAGACTGAGTTCGTTGGTGGAAAAATCGGTGAACTACTTCCGGTTCAAAAGGTCAAAAATAATATAGGGGACCACGTCTTTCACTATACAATTCCATGTATAAATGGCCTGTGCATTGCCAAATGCTGTTCTCCCTTTAAGATTCTATAGCTAAAGCAGAGAAAAGGCTTGTGAATTAAGTGAAGACACGTGATCGTCTTCCTTGATGGTCAATATCCGTCAGAACTGGTTCAAGGGTATGTGGTTAAGTGGTACAATTATGGTCCATTGGAAACTTTCAATGCTAAGATATGGCATGTATTATATCAAGCAGCTTGAAATAACATGTCATGATTGAATATTAACGTAAAATTAACGATAGTCGAAAATGGTTCAATGGTATTTGGTTTTATGGAACCAGTATGGTTCAGGGGAAACTTTCAAAGCTCAGATTTGGCAAGTAATATATAAAAAAACTTGGAATGTTGTGCCATGAATGAATATAACAAAATTATTAATAGTCGAAATCGGTTCATAGGTACCTGCCTTTCGTGGACCCATTATGGTTCATTGGAACTTTCAATGCTAAAATATGGCATGTAATATATCAAACTACTTGGAAGGATGTCCCATGAATGAATATAACGTAAAATTATTGATAATCGAAATTCGTTCAAACGCACCTGCTTTTCGTGGACCCATTATGGTTCATTGGAATTTTCAAAGCTAAAGTATGGCATGAATATATCAAACGACTTGGAATGATGTGTCATGAATGAATATAACGTAAAATTAATGATAATTGAAACTGGTTCCATGATTCGTGTTTTAATGATACCATTATGAAACTATTGGAAATTTTCTCTGCTAAGATGTGGCATGTAACTACTTACGCCTTATATTATCAATAGTTAGTTTGTGTTAGGCAAATTTTAACATTAGCTAGTAGCTACTCATCCCTTCAATGATATATGCTTACGTAGAAAAGCGTTGGCAATAGTTTTTGAAGAAAGATTATTAAATAGGAATGCTAACAAATTAAAGGATTTGTATTTGTTCTAATCTATAGAGAAATGCTACTTTCTCCATTTAACTTTTCAGATTGTTTTATTCTGTTTGAAGTATACGTTTCCCTTAGAAGTACGCCTTTCTTAGTAACCAGAGGCTTCCTTTGCAACCTCATCTAATTCATAACAATGAAAGGCTTCTTTAGAAATCAAATGCTTTCCTTTTCGTTCTCGATTTCTTTAAAATCCTATCGGTCCTGGGCATTTTGGTTGCCTGACTTGTTAATACATGCAACTGCTATCGATAAAATAGTTTCTATTTATCGATTGAAACTTACTATTTGTTGATTAAAGTCTCAAGTGCTCCCAAGTAAGTTTCAAAGCTCACTGAAGTGCATAGAAACGATTAGCAAGCATTCACCCGGGAAAACTCAAAATGGCTGCGATTATGCCATGTGATACCGAAAAGCCAATCAGAAGCCTTGCGGTATAGTTCACTCAAATGCGGTACTCTTCCTATAAAGTGACTCTACTGCGACTCAGCGTACAGCGCCATCTGTCAGTAATATTTACAACTAAATCTGAAACTTCTGTATCAGACTTTTACGCCTTTCGAAATAAACATGCCACTTGTTTCATTCTTTTATCGATCTTCGTTTCCGAAATATTTACTCTTAAAATTAGGGAATCCTTTGTGGGACGCCCTGCATAAAAATTCACGCACGGTCTGTACGTGCATCCACCCGTCCGTCCACCGTTTTGCACGATAACTTCTAAACGAATTAGCATTTTAAAATTCTGCTTTCAACAATATGACCATCAATATAATTATATATGACAGCATATAATTTTAAATAAAATCTAAGTTTGGAATCGCTAGGCAACGGGCCAGGAACTGACATCACTACTTAGTTTTCTTGTTAAGTGAATTAAAAAGTAAAGTTATCATGGAGCATGTTTAATTTTTAAGTATCATGAAATAGTTGGCTATTTATTGGACTGCATTTTCATTTCATCAAAATTTTGATTGTGAACTTTTCGGACTTTTCGAACTTTAATTTTAAAATTCAAATTCTTCAAAATCTTCAAAATTCAAAAATTTTCACCGTTATCATCGTTATTATTTCATATTGTCATCTTTTAAACAAGTTCCGAATCAATAATGAAGTCAGTTTCTACGAGGTGTGAAAATTATTGCCAGGACAGTGGACTTGAGATTACTTGGACTGTTAGAAGCTTTGTTATTTAGTAATCTTTTAAATTTTATTAGTTTTAAGTGCCTTTTTAATTATATTCTTGTAAAGTTTTATATCTTGTAAATTATTTTTTATGGCTTTACATTCTACAGAATATAAATTTAAGATATGAAGTCTCAATTTCCATTTTTACCAATTTCGGCGTAAATGGGTTAACAAAATAAAATTTTCCAATTATCATTTTATGAAGCGGCACCTGAAGCGAGAGGATAGGCTACCCAGCAGTACTATCCCGTATACTTTTGCAACACCCTATACAGCTTTGTCTTCCATTTGTTTTGGTTCCCGACATGATTGTTATTACAGTGCTACCTCTATATAACGGCATTCTACATAACACCAAATTATAATGGCAAGTCCATATAACGGAAGTTTTTTCCGGAAAATAAAATCTGCAGAATCATTCATCTCGGCAGTTTTTATTTTCCGGAATAAACTTCGTTATATGAACTTGCCATTAAAAATTTAGCATTATGTAGAGGCCCTTTATTTAGAGGGAGCACTGTACATGTTTTTTTCCCGAAATATTTGCTTTTTCAGTCATTGATATAAATTCTTCATCAGCAATAACTTTTGCTTGCTCCGATTCATCTACTTTATTTGTTGCCAAACACTGTCTTTATCTTGGCGTACTGAATGTTAAGGACTAACTCACAAATGGTCTCCGACCTTCTGAAGAAAAGAGGCAATTTATTTTCAATTTTAGTTTAATTAAAATTCAATCCTCAATTAAAGTATTGTTTATATTCCTGCTTTTCTGTTCTTCTTTTACCTTTTTGGTGTCGAGGATGTCAAATAGCCATTGGCTCTACTTGAAATTTAAGTTAGCACACTTTAAATTCCGCCGAATCCTGCTGAGACTTTGCTTGGTCTTCGAAGCTTGTTAGTAAAGAGAAAAAAACATTCATATCGTCAGCGGACTATACAAAGGACAATACGTCAATATCTCTGCAAGAGAGCCAATCAACTTTTTTCAATGTGATATTCGTGATCAGCACGTTGAATTCATTCAAGATTGGGTACTTTCACCTAAGAAGCCATTTCTTTGTTGCCCAGTGTAATCACTCCTAATATCCACCAGTCATATCGACGGAGATGATGATAATGCTTCTTTATTGGATAGTTTAAATTTCATATTTCAACAAACCTTAAATGTTAGATTTTGTTCGAGTTATTGGATAGCTAACCACTTTAAGATTCCGCGAAATTTACATTGAGAAACCATTCGAGTTAGCTCGTGATTAAAGTGAGCTGTAATATTGTCCTTCTGAACAAGCCTTGCAATACTCATCTCAGCTCGAGCATTCAGTAGCCTTGGACGAACGCATTTCTTCGCAGATTTTTTTTTGTCTGGTGATTCGTTCTGTAAACGTTAACAACACCTGCTCTCAAACACAGTGTATCACGGCATTAATCTTGTAAAAAGGAAGTGTGTTTATTAAAAATTAATAAAGCGACCATTATTAAATCCATATTATTAAGCCATAAATGCATGTCTCGGACTAAGCGGAAACGGACAAGATTAATTCATATATTAAAAGGTTGACAATAATTCACGCTATGATATATTAATAGAGAACATTAATAATAAAACTGTTATAGGATAATGCGCTTTTTCAAAATAATATTTAAAAGGTTTTAAAAAATTAAATGCTTTCATAAAACTATCACAACAAAGTTACATTAAAATTTTAGCCGTAAATAAAATCTTGCAAACATTCCAAGAAGGAGCTTTAGATGTGACGCATAAATACAATTATTAATGTATGATGAGCAATTAAGCAATCGCGCCTCGACAAAACGATCATCGCGTGCGCGTGTTCATGTCAACAATACTTAAAAGTTAAACGGAAGGTAACAATCTACTCATTTTAGACTCCTCACTACGAATCGATTGTTATATCAAACGCATTATCTTGAAGGGGTCCATTATCCTGCTGAAGCACGTGCCATTGACATAAAGGGGTCCACGAAAAAGCCTTTAAAGTTGATACAAACAAGCTAAGACCTTGATCTTCATATTGTCGTGCAAATGGCCGGCCGGAGAAACAAAGACTGATCTACGCTTGATCTACAACTAGCTTTTTATTATATAGGTTGGATACAAAAAAGAGCCCTATCCCCTTCTATTTTGGTAACCTAAGCAGATATGTCAATTTTGATGAATCCAATGAATAGGAGGCTGTGGGTAACCTATCCCATGGTGCATTTTTCATCATCCCAAATATGCAAATTAGGACAAATTCGAATTTTATCTTAAAAACCGTCACAGATACGCGAAAAATTGCAATTGAAGACTTGTTCAGCATGAAATTCCGAAAAAAACAAAAAAATTTCCAAAATCCGATGAACTGATCCCCAACAACCACAATTCAAAGCAGAAGATCATGTTGACCATTTCAGGAACAGTGTTGGCCATACTGAAATTGTTCTGTCTTCTGTATGCTAACACATGCCTTTTATTTGCTTTTCCTCATGAAAGTGAATGTCATTATGGTAATTTTGGGTAATTTCTTGATTTGCATGTTGAACATTCAAATGTCTTTGTGAAGTGCCTAGGGAGGTAACTAATCAATTCAACATGTGATTGTTGGTGATC
This sequence comes from Rhysida immarginata, assembly GCA_023313115.1. Lineage (NCBI taxonomy): Eukaryota > Metazoa > Arthropoda > Chilopoda > Scolopendromorpha > Scolopendridae > Rhysida > Rhysida immarginata. The sequence goes on along the minus strand of JAHWFO010015474.1, from coordinate 680,965 downwards.
CGTTCATCGGAATTTTGGAATTTTTTTTGTTTTGTTCGGAATTCCATGCTGAACAAGTCTTCAATTGGAATTTTTCGTGTATCTGTTACCGTTTCTGAGATAGGATTTGAATGTATCCTAATTTGCATAATTCATGTGATGAAAACTGCACCATGGGATAGATCACCAACAACTTCCTATTCATTGGATTCATCAAAATTGACATATCAGCTTCGATTACGAAAATAAAAAGTGGGGGGGGGGGTCATTTTTGTATCCACCCTGTATAAAGCTACTAATAAGCGAGAAAATATTAATACAGGACACGTATTGTTTAAAACTTCCAAACTACAATAAAGAAGTAGTAACTTGAAGAAGCCATAAAACAAGCTCAGTTTTAATTGAAATACGCCCGTTACTTGCGAAAGAAATTGTTCAAAGGGTAAATTAATAATTAAGATGGATTTACTCCTCCCATAAAAAAACAATTTATGGGGAGATTTAAAAGTTATTACAAGAGGATTGCCATGGTGCAAATAAATTTTTAAATGTCTTCCTCATTTGGGCTCTTTCACGAATCAGTCATGGTATCCTCTTTTCCAGGAAGGTAATTAGTCAAATTTAGCTTCCCATCGCAGCATTAAAGATAAACAGGGAAAATGAACGGAGGTTATTTCAGAATTTCTGATCAAAATTGTCTTCGAAATTAAAGAAAGCGGTTGCTATAGTTGCCATAGCAATATAAGCAATTACGTTCACTATAGAAGTAACAGGAATAATAGGTTTATTTATATTTACTTTTGTTGTACATCAATCTTCAATCACTTCCTGTTGTTGTTATTGTATGTTAAAAGATTGCGTCCAAATACGTCGTATTGATCAACGGATATAAGCTCTTTCAGTGTTCGGTATTCTCGAGCGTCATCTGCCCAAGATCTTATTGAGCCTCTCATCTCCAATTATCTCTGGTTGGATTGAAGGCTATTCGATAACATCTGCGTTGACTTCCATTAAATAGTGTGTTTAAATGTACTATCCAACATGTAAGCGGCAAAACCGTGGCTCTTACGCATTGCAAGCAGCTATATATTTCTCATTTTCTTAAGTGTTTTTTTTTTTTTTTACTTTATTGAAATTTTAATTGGGAGAATTAACCGAAATTGTAAATTTTCACATTTTCCATATAATTTTCATGAAAATATAATGAGGGGGGGGGGAGCATCAATTCCTGCGCAGTTTTTCTAAAGATATTATGTGACTCGTTTTTAATGTTTTCAGTATAATGTTTTAAAATTATCATGTAAAGTCTAAAAATACGTAAACGCCATCCATTTATTTAATTAAATATACCTTAAAGAAATCCCATCGTCATTTTGTAAAAAAAAAACATAAAAAATTAATATAAGCAATGTTTTTTCACTAATGAAACTATTTTATTTACAAATTTGAAAATGAAATATTAAAAAACGATAAAAAATTACCATCCAGTTGAATTTAACTGCATTTCCATTATTACGCTTCTAGTTTTCAAGGTTAACTCGTTAGCGACAAACAAGAAAAACAATCTCTCTATTTAGCCAGCGTTCTTTCTGCTTATAGAAATTGTCGGCAATTAAATTACATCAAACGAATTTTTACGGCTCTGTGGTAGGCGAGATGAACAACTGCTTGACGCCGAGTCTCGCACCTTTACAGTCGAAAAATCCTAAGCAGCAGCCACTTAAGTTAAATTGACAAAAAGATTAAGCAATAACAATTTTTGAAAAAAAAGTATGCGAAATGAGTATCGAGTTGCTCTTGACGCTTTTACTAAAACATTTGAAAGCACAAATTAATGCATTTCGTCTATTACTTTAATTAATCCGAAAGATTAAATACTTTTTTATAAGGCGAATATTTTTCCCTTGCGGCAAACTTTAAAAAAGCAGGAAGTCATTTCAGTTTTGAGAAATCGACAGTTTTCAACTTTTATTATATTAAGTAATGAACATCCCTCTCATCTTCTGCTGCCGAGATGAATACAGAAGTTCAACTCGAAAGAGCATAATAAGAAAAAATGATTTTTAGCACTGAGTTTTTCTCTTGAACTTTTTAAACCAAAAAAAAACTTCTCAGATTCAACTTCATACAATGACTCGTCTTGTAATGTTTATTCTCTCCGTTCTTTATTCAAATACTCAATTTCGTCATCTTGAAGAATTGGATTTGAAAATTTACATTTGAAAAGTGAATGGCTCTAATTTCTTTAGTGAGACGTATTTAAAAATTTAATGTTTTGACTAGAAATTCTTTAAATTCACCAGGATTTCAGGTAAATAGTTTTAATAGGGATATGTAAATTTACTTGAGAAAACAGAATTATGGATTTTAAATTAAATTTGTCCAATAAATGTATCAAATTTCCATAACATCGTACTATTAGTCTCAAATCGCAAGAAAGATAGCAAATTTGTTAAGAAATGTCGGCAGCCCTGGATTACAGACCAATTTTGATGTTATAATATTTGAATAAGATTTTTCACTTGATTAAAAGTTAACTAAACCTGATTAAAAACAATTTGTCTTTTTTTTAACTAGAGAGTAACTTTTTTAATGTTTACGTTCTAATTAATAATTTGCGTGCTAATTACTCATTAAGCCTCAGATATGCGTTCAGAAAATTGGGTGCTCAGCTATTCGATTCTGTAGCATTTTTTAATCGACCTGTGAGGAAAGATTCTATTATCATTTACTATTAAATTTCGCCTGCGGACATTTCCATCAAAAATGTTTATTACGTAGATGTAAGGCATTAACTTAAAAGAATAAAAATAACTTTAACAATAATAATAAGTAAAGAGAAAAATGAAGCATTTTTTACCACCCTTACTCTTAAAATGAAAATTTAAGTTTTATCACTTAGAAGAAACAGTCTTATTAGTAGGTAGCAAAACAAATTCTGACGTCACAAACTGCTCCACTCAAACAAAACTCCATAGACATGCAGGAAAAATTAATCTATTTAAATATTTTTTTTGGGGGGGGGGCAAAAACCGAAATTGGATAGAAAAACTTGCTAAAATGTGTTGTCATAAGGAGCAAACCTGTATGTAAAATTTAAGAGCGAATGGAAAAGCGGAAGTGCTTCAAAATTCGACTGAAAGGTTCCGTACCATCTCACAAGATCCAAGAGCGAGTTAATATAAGGGTGGTAATAAAAAAATAGCGTTTTTCCTAAGGATGTATCTATCTTCCAGAATTGAGTCCTTTGTGAAGATATTTTCTTGTGAAGACGTTTTAACGGGCGGGAAAAACTTTACAGATGTTGTGCTCAGTCATTAGGCATCCGGGACCGATATTTTTATGCTGAAACTTTCCCTAATTAGATCGCTTATCAGATGAGACTCCACGCCTTTCTGCTTTATGATGGGAAAAAATGAAACTGACAAAAGAGAGAGAATGGAAGTAGATCTTTAAAAAATATCGACGGAGTCGTCCATATAATAAACTGAAAACAATGCATCCTGGTAAAATCGAAATTCTTCTTTTTGCCATCTCATTTATTTTCATACAAATTTCTTTCCGTGCTTAGTTTCTATTTCGTTGAACTTTTTTTTTTTTATTTAATAAGACGCCCGTGTTTGTAGTACTAAACAATTTCAATTTCTTTCAATTTCATACAAAATCGTGACTTTCAAAATCAATTTTTTAATGGAAAACAATCTGTTAAAGTCAGCAATCATCAAACATGTTATATTTTAAAAGGAGCTTCCAGAATTTCAGCTGCAATAAGACCTTCCTAATCAACACTTAACAAGGGAATCCCACAGAGCCTATCCGCTTTAACAATGGAGTCTTTGTATGGCTGTGTGCTCAAATTTTTTCGTTTTCGCGGTCTATTTTGAAAGAAACAAAATTTCGCACTCTCTTATTTTGCAAGAATCCATAGCAGCTTCAGATGAGGAACATATTTCAAAATGGTGGAAATCTGTGACATACATGTTCGAGGGATTCCCTTGTTAGAGGCAGAACATGTCCTTAATAAAAAATAATTTAAGCAAACACACTATTTACACATTATTTTTCTTCTTTTTCACTGTTGTAAAATGATAGCAAGTAACTTTCAGGAAACATGGCATAAGATACTGTATTTTCTCTCTTACAGCCGTCTGCGATAATTCACTCTACTCGTACATCCTACTTACATGCCAAAAAGTAGAGACAAATGAAAAAATTTCCCCCCGCTATCACTCCCTGCTAAAAAGGCCATGTAAAAATCCTCAAGAGAAATAAAATCTGCTGTGGCTGGGTTCCATGAATCCCCACCACGCCTCGCAAGCACCAGAATAAAATAATGTTAGCTAGACAATTCGCGTTCTCGTAGAGAATGCATCAGCCACAGAGAGAGAGAGAGAGAGAGAGAGAGAGAGAGAGAGAGAGAGAGAGAGAGAGAGAGAG
>JAHWFO010015474.1:639075-669082 GCA_023313115.1 Rhysida immarginata | reverse complement strand
GATGGAATGGCAAAACCAATGTGGCTTTTCTGTCAGGTAGAATGCGAGCTGCAGACTACCAAACAATGATGGAAACCCATTTGCTAACATTTGGTGAGGCTCTGGGAGATGCTTCTTGAATTTACCAACAAGACAATGCACCAATACACAAGGCTAAATCAACAATAGAGTGGACTTTAGCAAATGGGGTTCAACTTTTAGATTGGCCTGCCTGTAGCCCGGATTTAAACCCCATAGAAAACTTGTGGGGGATGCTTGCACGTAGAGTTTATAGTGGAGGCAAGCAGGTACGATTCAATTGATGCTTTGAAGACTGCAATTGTTGCTAATTGGGAAAAAATTAGCATCAAGTATCTGCAAAAACTAATTCAGTCAATGCCTGATCGCATTTTTAAAGTGATCTCCAAAAACGGTGGGCAAACCAGTTATTGAGAAATGATGGACCCATCATTTTGCAACAAGTTATAATGAAAATATTGTTATAGCTTAAAAATTGTTAGATTTTATTTGAATTTTTTAATTGTATTTTGTACTACAAAGAGTGTAGATTTGAATTTATACCAGTTGTTTTGTGATTAAATATATTTTTGTTTTGAAGGCTACTTTAAGTAGGCGGACCTATCTTTTTGGAACTCACTGTAGTTTCAACATTTATTCCTGCATTTTTCAAAATATACAGGGTGATTACAAATGTATTCACACTTTTAAAAATGTATTACATCAAAGCTATTCAGAATATAGACACACCACATACGGATTCTTAAAGAAAAACTCGTGAAGTTTATTGTGACACAGTTAAAGATGTTCAATATGCCTCCCTGTAGCCGAATTCGTCCCAAACCCGCATTAACGTGTCTCCATCAACCCCACGTATCGCTACCGTAATGCATTCTTTCAGCTCGTCTAGGTCACGGGGAAGGGGTAGGGTTTAGACCTTGTCCTTTACACACGCCTATAAAAAGAAATCACAGCGGTGGATTGGTCGAGCAAACAATAACCTGGAACTTGCAAAGTGGCCACCGCGGAGCCCCGACCTCACACCTTGTGATTTCTTTTTATGGGGGTGTGTAAAAGACAAGGTCTTCACCCTACCCCTTCCCCGTGACCTAGACGAGCTGAAAGAACGCATTACGGTAGCGATACGTGGGATTGATGGAGACATGCGAATGCGGGTTTGGGACGAATTCGACTACAGGGAGGCATATTGAACATCTTTAACTGTGGCACAATAAATATCAAGAGTTTTTCTTTAAGAATCCGTATGTGGTGTGTCTATATTCTGAATAGCTTTGATGTAATAAATTTTTAAAAGTGTGAAGTTCTTTTGTAATAACGCTGTACTTTGGAAAAAAAAAGATAGGAACAAAAATCAAAACAAGTTATTCTTTTATCTTAATATTTGGTAATGTAAAGCCTCAGTCCATATCGTTCCATATCTACAAAATTTCTTTCTTGTAAATTTAAATTTATCTTTAAATTTAACCTTCTCTTTACGTAAATCTTCAAATAAACAATGAAATAAATAGATTTGTATACAAATCGGAGCGAACATAGCATCCGTCGGGCCGCGCTCTGTGTAGCCACCTAGTTTGTCTATCGCGTCGGTTCCGTCCCTCGCATCCGTTGCGTCAGTCGCGTAGCGCTCTGTGCGGCCAGCGCTTTATTGGCCAGTCCCAGTTTTGCCTATAGCGTCTACATGAACAAAAGTTTTGCTTTTCAATAAAACTTATCTGCAAGCCAGTCATTTTTTTTTATTTTTTTTTGGAGTAATGTTAAAAAATTAGCCTTTTAGCAGACTTTTAATTAAGTGCATCGTCTACATTATTTTATGTTAATTGAGTTACAAAATCAAAAAGCATTAACATTAAATTTAATACCCCCTCACTTTCTATTTTTATTAATCTTCCACTGCGTTCATAAGTGACAGTCCTCTTTAGGACGCTCTGTAATAAAAACTTTACGCCCTGTAAAAGTCTTTTAGACTATCAGAAAATCTCGGCAATATCTGCGAAATGGCTTCCCTTGAGATCGAATATTCAAGACAAGAAAATAACTCTTAAAACAATTTTCAAATATGCTGAAAGGATGAATATAAATATTTGTTGTTTAAAATTATATTTTTATATTTTTGTAATATTTTTATATACAGCAATGGCGAAAACTGCATGTAAATTTACGTATTCGATTGCAGCGCTCACACGAATCTTTCCAAACACGCGCGAAATGAGAATGAAATCCTCGCACGTCTAAATGTTTTAAACTACTGAGCCTATGTTCTTTCCACTGCTAGATCAAAGTTATCAAGAAAGAAAAATAATTGTTTCAAAGCATTGTCGGGAAAAATCTTTTAAGCATTCCAAGGAGCTTTATCTCTGACGCAGATGTAATTTTAAATTTGAATATTGCACCTTTACTTGCACTTGGTTTAAATAAACAGTGGAAATACCTTTGATTCTAAACATCATTTTTAAATATAGGCTTAACTTCAATTAGCCATTTTAACAATAGGCCTAATATTAGCCATTTTTAACAATAGGCCTAACATTAGTCATTTTAACTGTAGGCCTAACATTAATTAGCCATTTTTAAATATAGGCCTAACAGCCATTTTTCACAATAGGCCTAACATTAGTCATTTTAACAATAGGCCTAAGATTAATTAGTCATTTTTAACAATAGACCTAAGACTAATTAGCCATTTAGAACTATAGGCCTAACATTAATTAGCCATTTTTAAATATAGGCCTAACATTGATTAGCCATTTTTAACAATAGGCCTAACATTTAGTCATTTTAACTATAGGCCTAACATTATTTAGCCATTTTTAACTATAGGCCTAACATTAATTAGCCATTTTTAACAATCGCCCTAACATTAACACATTTAACAATAGGCCTAACAGCACTGAATTTTAAAATGAAATCAGCACGTGCATCAAGAAAGCTTCATAACGGGCACGTGCTCCAAGCTGCCATCAACAATGCTTAAATGAAACAAAAAGTAACACTATATTCACTTATGACTCGTCAGTAGGATTCGATTGATATATTACATGCCCTAAGTTCATATTCTTAACATTAGTGCACGTGCTTGAAGGGGTCCACGAGAGCTCATCAAAAGTTGATATATCGCAGTTAAGTTCTTCCATTTTCACGTTATCGTGCAAACGATGGCTGGCCGGACACAAACTTACTGATTAAGCTTGTATTCTTATATACTGTATAGCCTTAGCTAAAACTCGTAATAAAGAATCATTAAAGTACTTTTTGGGGGTCATTTTCTCGGACGTAGCATTTCGAAAATCGAAAAGAATGTCATATTCGTCTTGTGCTCGTCATACCCGTTCGAATGACATATTACATGCCTTATATTGCCAATAAAAAAATTTAATGGGGGGGGGGGGGTTGGTCTCAATAGTCACGTGAATGTTAGACCGATTTCAATCACAAACTAATCAGGTGAGCTCAAGAAGTGTCTCTATCGAAGAGCGAAAGCAGAATTTGAAAAAGTTAAATCGTACTCGAGTAATCGTCGGACATACAGACAGACAGACAGAGCGAAACCATATAATAAGTCTTAAAATTACACAATATTACTAATTAGATTCTCCAAGAGGTAGGCATATCCTTAGTTCTAGAATTTTCTAAAGCCTTACTGTTCTTGAAAGTTTTTCTTGTCACAAACTCTGAAGGTGAAATCAGAAAGCGTATGCATCCTTTTGTTAGAAAGGCCAGACAAGCCAAAGTTACAGCAGAACAAAAAGCAATCTGCTGCACTGATGATTCCTATAGAGAACCGTTACACTTCGACGATGACCATTAAATCTTGACATCTCGTTATGTCATCCTCATGAAGGGCATCTTTAGCAGTCACTTTTTTTTTTAATCTCTTTAAATATTTTCAGCCAACTTAGAAATCTCAACTCATTGGCTACAGATTCTCTGTTGGTGACATTGGAAGATGCCTAAAACGAATTATTTTCTTCAGCGAGGGGAAAGCAAGAGAAGAGAATCTTCTGCAGCAATAGTTCATTAAGCCCCCCCATCGTGATGCTTCGCCTTCTCGAGTTTCGCATCGTTAATGATGACGATGCCCTCATCAGCAGCGGATCCTCCGATCTCCCCAGAGAACAATATGATCTCGGTGAAAGTTCAAACTTGCAGTCTTATTTTCGAGTATAGATTAAAGAAGGTAAAACAGAGTGGTAGTCGCCCGAAATATGGAAATCAAGCCAATGGAAACAGCGGTTGTGAATAATTGTAGTTGGTGTTGCGAGATGATTAGTTGTTCGATATGACTGCAACACGTGGAGGTTCAAAAAAAACCCGATCAATTTTGGCAGATTGTTAAATGTTAAATTGCGTGACGGATTGTTTTGCATGCCACAAAGCCCAAACAGCCTCTGAAGCAAACAACTCATCGAGAATCAGAACGAACGACATGTGGCTTCGTTCTGCTCATTTCCATAAATTTTTAAGACTAAAATCAGTTACTCAGCTGATAGTTCGGGTTTTCGAAGCTTGTCTATCAAAAGACGCTTCGCCTGCTGCGCCCCCAGGTGTCAACACAGCATCTTGATAAGACTCCGTCGCATCGCTTAGCAAACAAACGGCCTCGTCTCCTCTCTTCTTTACCCTTTATTCCGCCCGGACGGCGTCACTTAGGAAATGAGTGCGCACGCTGAACGCATCACCTCCAAATGCTCACAATGTTTGCAGCCATTTTCAGGGCTTTTGAAAATGCAGGATATCTTGCGTGATTAATATCTTCTCGTTTCTTATCCTTACCCATTTAATCATTCCACTTGGAGATATTTCGAAATCTTTTTTTTATTTCGCACCACTTCTATGCCTTATAAAACTGAATTCTCATCAGCCGTTTAAATAATTAATCATATTTTCGTTAATTCAAGCAATATTTATGCAACTTATGACCGCCAACAGATAAGAAATTTTTCAATGATTTATAAAACGGAAAAGTAAACCTTTTAAAACCTGATCGCATGTTAAAACCTTCTTCTATAATTATTTTCGTGTTTATTATACAGAGTGGTAACAAAATGCGAGATGAAACTTCGGGAGATGATCCTCTGTAATGAAAAGATCATAAATGGTCCCATAAAATATTTCCAGAAAAGCTTAGTTCCGGAAACAGCAGCTAACTCCAGCCAAGACTTTTATCATGTGCGTCCTCCTCACTGCGATACGTCTTGGTATATTCTTGAACTTCCTGAATATTATTAACATATGAAAAAATTTCATATTTGCCTGTAAGCATAATGATAATGGGCTTTGGTAAGTGATGTAAGCGTGTTTGTGTGGATGACGGCTTAAGTTTACTCTTTGCTGACGACCTTGTCCTCTGTGCGCGTTCCAGGTTATGGGAGCCCATTGAGACAGGTGGAGAAATTCAAGGTTATCTCGGGACTGCATTCACGACTGCTGGGTGGCAGAACGGAGAACTGTGGCTGATCGGTGCAGCAAGCTGTAGCGATCCGTTGTAACGAAACGTGACATAGGAAACAAAGCCAAACTCTGTTTTCAAATATATCTCGTCCCCATTCTCACTTTGGGTAATGACCCGAAGAGTGCAATGCCGGGTACGAGGGGCCGAAATGAGATTCCTGAGAAAGTAGCAAGTGTTACCTTACTAGACAGAACGCACAGCAGTTTAATAAAGGAGTCTTTTAAATGTTGAGCCGCATGTCAGCATTGAGAGGTCTCAGGTGCGTTTATATGGCCACGTGATATGGATGCCGCAAACTGGTCTTCTGTCCCAGTTGCTATTTTTTCCAAGACGACGGGTAAGAGTTCAAAAATTAGTGGATAGAATGGCAGTAACTAACGCCAAATCAATTTCTTATTTACATTTCCACAGGAGAAACCAAGTATAAAAGTGTCCGAATATTTTTGTACGAGGATTGGAAATCTAATAATGATCATAATGATATAAACTGCACAATAAAATCAAACCACACATTTCCCTTTATAATCCCCCAATATACTCCCCACCATTGTCCATGACCTTTTATCATCGTCATGGTTGCTTCATAATTCCGTCATGAGTCCCAGATCCGTTGATGTAACGCAGGGTTTCCTTAATTTTTGGGAATAAATCAAAGTCACAGGAACTAAAATAGAATAGGGAGGGTATTAGTATAGCACTAAGCATCCCCAGATTATAGGAGCCAGATTTCTCACCACGTCACAGACAACACTAGCCACATGACTGGAGTGGTGAGAAAGTGACGCTATTTCTTCCGCAGGGCTTCACGAAGATTGTCTTGCAAGAGATATGAATAGTACAAAGTGAATGATCGGTTAACGAACACTTTCGAGAAAGATTTTTATGTTTGGATAACGAACACCTCAAAGAACAAACACTAGAAGAAGCGACTGTGTGTAAGAACTGTATTTGTCTGTCACAATTTCTGGAACGAACCTTTGACAGTTGCACACAACCAGAATTCATCAGATAAATACAGCATTACAGTTTGTCCGTTCGGAACTTCGTGAGTAAAGATCGTAAAATCGCAAATAACAGATGGAATGCGTACTCCCACTTCCTTACTGTGCCTCTATAAATCCTGGGTAGCACTCTTTTTCAGTACGACTCCTTGCAGTTTCGATTTTAAGCCAGAACGCTACTCAAATTTGGAAAACATGTTTCTCCATGGAGTTTCTGTCCTGAACAGAAGGTGTAATGCGCAGTGCGTGGAAAGGTGTATACAACCATTCCTCTCCAGTACTGCTGTAGTCATTCGTAGATTAATCGAATATATACGAAATCTCTCTCTATATATAATGCTTTGTATGTCTCTGTCTGTCTGTTCGCTATGCATTCCGAAATGGCTGGACCAATCTTGATGAAATTTTGCATGGTAATTCAGGTTGACCCTGCAAATTGATCGGAGGTCAAGGTCCTGGTGGGGGGGGGAGGTTAATAACACTTATTTACTCCCCCCCTCACCCGCACATTTTCTTTCTCGCTTTTTTAAGGGGGTTTTCTAAGTTCTCGGACCACGTAAAGGGATAATAGAAGATAGATTGTAGATAGATAGAAGATAGATAGATAGGTAGATAGAAGAAGGAAGAAGATAGATAGATAGGTAGATAGAAGAAGGAAGAAGATAGATAGATAGATAGATACATGAAATGGAGGGTTTTGATGCTGAAAATGAGCCAAAATGATACTAATCGATGACCAAAGAGCTGCTTACAACAGAATAATTGATGCTGTCAGAAGACAGACTGAAACTTTTCTTTCTTGATGCGCCTGGAGACACAAAAAAACCTATCAACCGTCTCGCAAAACCAAGCAGTACTGCACAGGCTCTTGCTGTGTGTCACAACTAAAAGCTAGCAGAGTGATAAAACTTTAGTGTACAGGAGGGGAAGGCGGTAGACACACAATTGATAGAAAAAACAATCAATTTTAATCATTGAAAAAGAGTTAAACCCAACGGATATCGGGCATAACGAAATAATGATTTTACAGGTTTGATGAATTTAGCCACTGGCTTATTCAATATTATAAATCCGCATATAAGGATCTATTAATAATTTTGTCCAATCTATACAAAAATTCTTCTTTGGCTGAAGAATCCTTTTCATAAACGTCCGAGTTAAGATGCTAATGCGGATCCTGATCCGTGAGGCTTCAAATCGTCGAATCCGAAATAAACTCCTTCCTTATGCCTTAATCCAGGGCTGGCTCCATTTCTTGGGCCTCGACGTAAAGTACGGCTGGGCTAGACTGAGGCTGAACGTCCTGCTTTCCTGTTTCGGGTGCGCAAGCGGGGATAGCGCGGTATGCCACCTTTTCCCAAAGGCTATCGTGGAAGGTTGCTAGTAGAAGGAAAAATAATAAACATAGCATTAATTAACTAGCAAATTATTCTAATAAAGTCACAGAATCCATACACATTCACACAATATAAAATGGAACGTAAGAGTCTGAAAATTCACTACCAAAAGCAGCAACGCGGCCTACCAAGCGCGGTAGCACGACTAGGGCCCTGTCAATACTACGAGACGCTAAAGGCACGCATATATTGCTTAACGGCTCCTTCTTCTCGGAAGAGACTGAAGATCGCAATTGCCACTGCTTTGTATTCGACTTGATATCTCCGCCGACGCCTTCAAATCTATTCCCAGTTGGGCTAGTGGTCCCTTGTTGAATGACGCCGTTTTCGATGTCGGTCAAGATGATATTATCCAATTTGGCTCGTGGAATATTTTCCAATTGCTTAGTTCCTGAATTAGCTTCCTCCGTTTCTTGGACAACCGCTTCACTGACTGGCGAGTGAGATTTCCGGTCGCTCTTGTCTGAAGAATTTATCTCCGCGAGTATTCCGGGTAAAATCGAAACTCGTGGTCGAGAGTCTTTACTAACGAACCCTTCGGAGGTGAATTTAAGTCTTTCTCGCTCACTGCGATAAAACGTACGAGTGTGATGGCCAACTCCGTCTCGGACTCCGGTCTTTATGTGAATGGTCCCGCACGTTGCCACTGAAGAGCACTTATCTCTAGTCTTACCGGCTTGGCCAGCTTTTCCTCTCCTTTCTGGAATTCTCCTTAACTTCCAGCTGCTGTTCCATGCCTCCTTTCCACTCTTCGTTCCGGGTTTGGTGCGTCCTTTCGGCCTATCACTACCATCCACCTTCGCGTCGGATTCCCTCTCTTTCGCCGTCCAAGAGCCGTTCCATCTACTCTCGTTCAAGTCTTTTTCCTTCCCCTTTCTCCTCTTGAAATTCCTCCCGACGAAAACTCCTCTTTTCTTTTCCTCCAATGAGGGAACGACCCGATCTCTCTTCTTCCGACCTACTCTATTTCCTTTCCAAGGGGTCGGCTTTTTCTTCACCTTCTCTCTCTCCATTTCTTCTGTCTCCTTCCCATTGGGTCGTTGTTCTGACGACATTAAATGCGGAGAATCTCCTTTTACCTTTATTGTCACCTCATTCACATTCTCCGATCTCTGCAAAAACCGAGGTGACACTGTGGCATCTTCAGGCATTGCAGCAACATTTCTTACTGGAGGCAGGACTGCACATTCAGCTTTTAAGATTCCTTTGAACTTGGCCAAAACAGGTCCTCCAATATGCAATATTTCAAAGAATTCAGCCATGGCCACGGCTCATCGTCTGGGATGAGTGCACCATGCCACATCGCAAAGCGCTGGAAGCTCAAATAATAAAATAAATCAGAGGAAACTCGACCCTCGTACAATAATAAAATAAATTAGAGGAAACTTCAAAATAATTCATATTCTTAAAATGGCACTAGTCAACACTTTTTGCATACAAGACCACAGATAATCCTCGTAGGAGTAATTTGCAAGTAGAATTCTAATCTGCTTTTTAGATTTTTTTTTCCCGTCACGTTTCCAAGTTAAGCACATAGAAGCTGCAATGTTAAAGTAATGGATGTGAGGAGAAGCGGCTGCAATATTAAAGTGGCAAGGAAATTTATCAGGCCCCAAACTCTGAAAAATTTTTAAATGTTTCCTTGAAAAACAAGAAATCTCTGCATGCTAGATTAAATTTCAAAAATATATTCGTAGTCACCAGAAATATTATTAAAATCATTCCGTGAACAAGAAAAATCTTAAATTTCTTTGCCCGTGTAATCAAATTTAACGGCCAAACGCTGTCCGTAAATTGTCTTTAAATGGTTATTTCGACGAGATCTTGAAAAATTCATAGTTTCCTTATGATTTTCTCCCCTCGTAATAATTCTGATGCACTCCAGTCCGAGTGAAGATTAACGTCGAAATTGGAAGATTTATCAAATTATGTGCTCAAAGTGCTCCCGCTGTGCAAGTCAGCAGGAGATTCGGGTCAGAGTTGGAAAGATGAAAAGATTTAAGCAAAGCACTAGCTCTTCACTGTCATCGCCTTATCATAAACCTATTATTCCAAGAAAAGGATATAAATTGATAAAACAAGTGACAATAAAAGCGGAAAAGCACAATTTAACAACAAAAACAACCTCTTATATCCAACCTATTAAATAAGATTTACACTGGATTCTAATAGCGCAAAACGAACTTTAAAAAAAAAAAATGCAAACGCGTTAGCCTTTTAATTAAGATCAATAGGATCAAGTCATATTGAAAAATTAAGGGATTGATGATTTGAATGATTGAATGATAGTTTACAACTTGTATGTGCAATCACGATATCGTGCTCAGATTAGTCATTAAGTATTGTAGTCTGAATGAAAAACAACACTTCAGGTTAAAGCACTACCTGGTATTAATTAGATGTCTGACCCGTTTCAAAGTTTAGTTCCTCGACGGAGCCAAGTACTACAAAGTGACAATCGAACATGAAATGAACGAGCAGCAGGCTCATTTGCAAAAAGCCATTCTTTCTCAAAAAATATCTGGGGAAATACAAAACGAGGAAAGAATTTTATAGGCCTATCCAAGGATCAAAATAAATGAGCAATCAAGAACCATATCCCTTAATCGTGGTTAAGTTTCATCCTTGTTTGGAGAAAGCCAAAGAATCCAATGAGGAGATGAATCATCAAAAATGAGACTGCATGACATGATCTTGAAGTTATTAATGACGATAATTGAACTCGCACAATCAAGCAAGACCAATCCAGTCTCAATTTTGATGAATCATCTCTTGATTGGGTTATTTCGTTGATTCTATTTTTGGCCAAACAGGAGAAGAACCAAAACAATATGGGAATATGGCTCTTGATTAGTCATTTATTTGCCTTTTTTGTATATATATATATATATATTAATAAAAATAATGATCTGAGGCATGGGATGGATCTTATTTGTTTATTGCTCTTGTCAATCAAGATGATAATTGGTACTGTAAAAGGACCGACTCGACGGATCACATGACCTTTTCCCTCACTCTTGGATTTGTGATTGTTTTCTTGTATACACTTAGGCTAACGGTGGCTTTGCGATCACATCTCGAGGAGAATAATCTGTTTACGAAGCTGCTGAGACCAGCTATTCTCAAAGTTGGTCGTAAGACATTGGCCTTTAATAATCTTAGATAGTAGTTGATAATTTAGTTATTAAGCCAGATTATAGGAGCTAGCGCTGTCATTGAAAGGAAACGTCAAATAAATAAGAGTATGGGGACTTTCGATTAAGTTAAAAATAACTGTGGATTTTTCCAGAGTTTTGCGCAACGTGTTTTCATGCCTTCAATTAACAATTTCGACGAAGCCGACTTGTCAACAACATCAAAAACTTCTGGCACAGAAAAGAAAACATCGAGAGGACTGAAGGTGCTGAATCTGGTTAAGTAATTTCAGGTGTTCAATATATGCTTGGAACTGTGAATAGAAGAAAAGAGTTTTGTTGACATTTTATTAACACAAATCGCCTACCAAGAACTTGACAGTAATAGGTTAGTTGATTGGCTTATGGGAGGCATCACCAACGAGGTCATTTGCGCTGACAGCAATAGAGCTTGTACGAGAACATGGTTCGTTATGTTTTCTCTTCGTCGCGTTTAAAACAATTTCATCCGCCGGATGTCAGATTTTTAGGTCCATTATCCGATTTTGCAAACAATAGGATGCGTACAAATCCAATGCACCGAATGAAATTGTTTGAGCATGCAAAATTAGTGCTCTACTAAGAGAAGCATATGGAAGAAAACAATTGCATGATGATGATGAGAGTGGGAAGTGGAAACTTAGAAAGGAAAACACAAATAAAAAAGACAAAGGAAAAAACACGATGAAATCACTCCATTAAATCATTAAAAAAAGAAAACCATTAGAAAAAAAATGAGCATGAAAAAAGAATGCAGCTTAAAAAAGAAAAATAGAAACGTAATTATACGCATCTTTCTTTCTGGCGCTTTTGTTTTCCCCCCCTTTTAAAGTCATCCAATTACTTCCTTCTTTTTAATCATCACTCTGTATAATAGCTCAAAACATGTACCAAAACATGTTCATATATGAAGATAGGCTGGGTTTTTTTTTCAGAATTGTTCACCAGAAAAAGCTAGGAATTAACGGTGATACTGGTCAATATCAAAATCTATTTTCAAAATTTGTACAGTATTGCATATATTGCAAAGCCTCAATTTCAAGAAGAACCATACCAATTCCTGATGATCCCAAACTCAATGAAAATATTCAAGCGCCTGCGCAACATGCAAAACAAGTAACAGTTGCAGAAAGATCTCATCTTTCAAATCGTTAAGGAATTACAAAGGCATAAAGATACGCAGACGATCAAATTCGGACATAATCTTTCTAAAATTTTCACCTTATAAAAGCTAAATTGGGCCTACAGCATCCCAAAACAGCGGGAAAGAACAAAGATCTAAGTAAGTACAGAAAATGCACATGTACACTATCTGGCCAATCATCACCGGACACCTCTCAATATGTATTGATATTGCATTAAATTGTTTGATTTAATTGCATTAAAGAATTCGGCCGAATTTAATCTTAGATTGTCTATTAAAAACATCTATTCCGAATGTTTTATATAATCTTTCACCTCAATTTTTCGAGGTTGACGGAGTTCGGAAAATTTGAACAAAATCAGACAAACATATAAAAATTTACAACTTGAAAACCCCAGATTTCGCCCACTGACCGGCAATTTATCATCCAGCTTATGTGTTTGTTGGTTTGTTCTATTTGCCATGCGGCCATAACGCCTTAGTTGGTCACAAAAAAAAAGCCAGGCTGAAAAAAGTTCAGAAGATAATGTGTATTAGTATTACGTGTATAACATACGTAAAAAGATAAGGCACAGAGTTTTGTAGCAAAATAGAAGAGCCGATAAGAAATTCAGTTGCCATGTACATGTATATTAGATCCCAACTTGTGCATATAACGATTATCGTGTTCTGGACTGACGCGAATATCTGGAATTACGCTATCAGCATAATCGTAATATAGTTCCAATCATAACAAGCGTTTGCTTACATTGCTCACCGTTCAACTGTACACTGTGATATACATGGTGTGTCTAAAAAGTTGGGTGAATGGTGTCATATCTGAACGGCAACTTGGCGCATGTGCTTGCGCATGCGCATGGTTCTTCAGAGACTTGTGCAGAATCGATACACAGCATGCAATGCATGTGACTGGCAGTGTAAACAGACTGCGACCAGTTGAGAGGAAGTGTCACAGCGCAATGGAGCAACGTGTAAACATCAAGTTCTGCTACAAATTGGGTAAGACTGCAACGGAGACACATGGAATGTTGGTGCAGGTGTACGGGAGGGAAGCCGAGACCAAAAAAAGCAGTTTGCAAAAATCCAAGGTGAAAACACTGTTGATCGCCTTCTTCGACAACAACGGCATCATCCACAAGGAATTTGTTCCTGCAGGTCAAACCATTAATGCTGCATTTTACCAGTCCGTTTTGAATCGATTTCTACAGCGTATCCGGCGGGTTCGGCCAGAGTTGCACAGGACTAGAAAATGCAGCATTAATGGTTTGACCTGCAGGAACAAATTCCTTGTGGATGATACCGTT
This sequence comes from Rhysida immarginata, assembly GCA_023313115.1. NCBI lineage: Eukaryota > Metazoa > Arthropoda > Chilopoda > Scolopendromorpha > Scolopendridae > Rhysida > Rhysida immarginata. The sequence continues at coordinate 655,596 of JAHWFO010015474.1, read as the reverse complement.
GTTTCCACCTTGGATACATTGCATGCTGTGTATCGATTCTGCCCAAATCTCTGAAGAACCATGCGTATGCGCAAGCACATGCGCCAAGTTGCCGTCCAGATATGACACCATTCACCGAACCTTTTAGACACACCTCGTATCCTTGGGCTGGACCTAGTACTAACTCGAAACGGGCCTGCTATCTTCTCGCAACGATTGTTTTTAATCGTTGATAAACTATAGTGTTACTATAAATGATTCATTCGATTTCAAAAATCTGTATTTCCCAAAGTATTACACAAAAAAATATAATTGATGCATGGAAAGAACCGTAAACTCACCAACTTTTTCTCACAGTCTAACACACTTGGTCGACCGGTGCTTTTCCGTTTACACAGATAACCAGTGTCCTTAAACTGACGATACCTCCCGTAAAATGCTGTTTGAATAGCGATTCTCTTCTGTACTCTTCTAAAATAACAGACGTACATCTCGAATATTCCAACACACAAACTTTTCCCTGTTTTGTCGCCATTTTTTAAAGACACTGCACTCGTGATGCAAACTTGGTGAGTTTAAGTTTCTTTTCATGTCTCAATTATATTTTTATGTGTAAAGCTTTGGAAAATACAGTGATTTTGAAAACGAATGAATCATTTATAGTAACCCTGTATTATGTGTAATGCGTTTCAATCAGTTAACGACCCGATCTAAAACAAAATGTTTAAGTGTCCATAATAAATAAGCAAGCGGATTCAAACAGGATTCAAGCTGCTATCAGATCCCCGTTAAGTTTCCATTCAGCAATTACCGGACCTAACTTGAACAATACGTATTTAAATGTAACGGAAGCTGACCGATTCTGACACAAATTTGGAAGACAGCAGTAACAGACGAAGAAATCCATTTTATTCAGAAAAATATTTCTGACTCAGCAGTAATACATTGTTCTCAACGTAATTTTGGTACCAAAATGGTGTGTTATGCAGAAATCACTGACTGCAAAAATCACTGCATCCTACTTATTGAACCGTTCGTCCCTCAAGAAGGGGCTCAATTGTAAGAAAGATCTCACACTCCAAATTGTTGATTCTCTACATGCATCAGATGTCTGCAAATTATTGTTGGTGATAAGAGAAAATCGACACTGAACTCGTATCTTGGACGCTAGTTTTTCTTCGACTTTCTTAACTGTATCGGCCAATAATTAAGAAACAACAGAATAGAAGAGTCGCGGTAGATGTATAAATATACTGCTCCCGAAATCAAATGTTTAGTTAGACTGGTCTGCTATGGTGCTAGCATCAGCTAAATTGGTTACGATCTTATAGGCAACTTCCGGGTTCTATAGGCTTATTTATTCAATATCCTGAAGAGCCAATACGTGCTTCCCAAGTGCAATGCTCTTGAGCAAAGTTGTCATCTATCGTATTTGATATAGATTAAGTGAATCAATATTGATATTTCTTCCGATTGCATTTAATATAATGTTAACGCTGTTGTGGGCGGTCAACCTTCATCCTTTCACCATCTGTCAAAACCTCTTGAAGTAGATTCGCAGTTATTCCCCAGATAACTTTCTGTCATGGAAATATTGATTTCGTGTTCAGTGGAACTTCATGAAAACATGGGATAAACTGAAAAAAATTATGTTATCGATTTTATGAAAAAAAAAAAGTCACTGAGATATTGCAAAGATTCTAAAGTTTTTATTTCTCGATAAATTAAATTCAATTAGTAAATTTTTTTAATGAAGATAATAAAACTTGTAAAAAAAAATTGTTTCTTAAATTTTTCACTCAGTTGAATTCCTGTTCGGAAAAATTAACTTTTCGGCTTGAACCTTGCGTTTTGCTCTAGTTAAAAACGACGCATTACCTAATTGCAACACCTGGTGGGACTGTGTTTTCCAATCTTGACACTAGACGGTTCCCTTTTTCCTCCTACATTGATCTATCGATTAGAGCTATCAATGTTATCTTTGCCTTTGCAGCATATTTGTATTAACCAATAAATATCTTTAGCACTTCATTTTTAAAAGTGTTTTTCTTATACCCGCCAGTCCCTCCGTTTTTCAGAGCCACGGCCTCCTCTTGACCCTGACTTCGCACTACACCCCTGCCCTTCCACTCTGAAGTCCTGGGCATCTTCTCTAGGACTTCCTAATACCTTTCCCAAGGCGCATGCTCAAATATTTCATACGTTCTATTTTTCAGGGCGCGCATTTTAAAGAACAGAAAAAATGTAGAGGAAATTATGATAGCAAAAGTATGGCAATGCATACCATATTGTCATGAAATTAACTTTTCAGTTTTACATATTTAAAATTTCACTCGTATTTTGTTGTTCTTAAATTTATTTTAAAATTCAATCAATAAATTAACCCCTTTTTTTTTTTTCTTCTATAAGCTTATCTATTTTATTTCGTTTTTTTCAGTAACGAAAAAGAACCATTTTTTAATAATTCCTTGATTTATTCTTTAATTTTGTTAAGGCGGATATTCATTTTATTAAAAAAAAATTGTGACATGATTAATAATGAAATAATAAATGGAAAGAAAAAAAAACTGGGAAAAAGCAAAAAATAAATTTTAATTTACATTTTTTCAGTTTATTGTTTTTTCTTATAATTAAAAGTGGACTTTTATTTTCGATTTATTGATTCACTCCATTAATTCGAGGGTTTTTTTAATGCCAAAAGTGCAAAATATCTTGTTTCTGCTACAGACAGATTGGACACAACATGGCTATATGGCCTCCCATGGCCACACTCTGGTTATAAAGGCACTCTAATGTATATTAAAGTACTGGATAAGGAAAGTAAGGACACTCCGCCATTTCTGTGCAAAATTCTTTCATAGAGATCTCTCCAAGAATGCTAAAAAGGTCAATCGCAGGTTATTATGTAACAGCATTGCAAGAACCGCAAAAATTATTATTAATATTAATATAACAAAGTTATTATAAAAATTACTTGCATCATTATCATGAAATTTTGCACAGAAATGGCGGAGTGTCCATACTTTCCCTATCCAGTACTTTAACGTATATAACTTGACAACGCCATCTGTTGGTCAAAAAACGAACAAATTTCTAGCATTAATTTTTTTTTTCCTGGAAAAAAAAAATTCGACTTCATTTCAATCGTTTCTGTGCAAACAGAATCTTTTTATCTGCATTCGTGTGCAAATTGAGTTGAGTTTTAAAGTTTTTCCTGACTTTGGGTCACCCGTATATAATTAATGAATTATTCCGCATTATGAGCAATTTCATATAAAGATACAGAAAGTCATCATTTACGATATGGTGGCGTTTTCATTATGCAAATTAAAGAGTCTGATTTTGCCCGCAAAAGCTGTTATCTGAGAGCGTATTCTAGCGAGAGAAGACGTTAAACCGCACGCCATCGAAAATTAGCAGGTTTTGAGAGACGATATTGTAACTCTTTGTACGAGAAATTAATTTTTACCAAATTGTTAAAAACTATGCTACGCGAAATTTTCCTATTTCCAGAAATGCATTCAATTAATTAAGTAAATCTCCTTTTTTTTAATATAATTAATGAGATAAATAAATAAAATAATCAAAATAAAATTCACCAATGCAAGTCCCGATGACACTGGATAAACTTGAAGAAAAGACGAAACTAGATGAAATTCGAAGAAATATGAAAAACTTGAAGAATGGACGAAATAGTTGAACTTGAAAAAATGATGAAATCACAGACTTGTAGAAATAGAAGGAATGATGAACAAAGATACGAGTGTTATAAAGTTGACAGGAAAGGTGACCGGAAGGCGGAGAATCGATTTCTTGGAGGTATTGTGATGCAGAAAAACTGTTTGGAAATATGAAGTTGCAGAAGAAGTGTTCGGATTTTTTTTGCAGGAAAGTCTAAATAATTATTGGTTTTTTCTCATCCTCAATTTTGAACATGAAATTTTTAAAAAGGAGAGCATTCGCTTGCGCAGTAAGCGATTTCAGATGCCAGCATCGAGGCGAAACAGCCACCTGCGATTTGGGGACGGATGAGAGCGAAGCGGCGCTGTTTAGGCGTTGTAGTTTAGCATTTTCAGGAATATAATTTTTTTTATTAGAGTTACTATTGTTGCGAGGAGTGGCCTAAGGAGAAAGTGAATTCTTTGTGAGTTCTCATATTATTTCTCCTCTATGGTAACCTCTAAAAATTAGCATGAATTGACCACCGAGAGATGGCATTAATTTGGGAGCGTATCATGACATTAGTATTTGTACATAACCCATAGAAGTGGGTAACGCTCAAGCGAATCGAAAATTTATGACCTTTCACGGGAGAAATACTCGTTTAATACTGCTAATGTCTGTTGATGGTTTGACTTAAATTTTTATTAAGTTGAAATGATGTTTAAAGTTTCTTCAATTACTCTTTTTTTATAATTTTTTTACGTATATGATTCTGATCAAGGCAAATGGTTTACTAGGTGGTTGTTTTTATATTTATTTCGATATCACAGTCATGTTCTTTTAATCGTATTTGTAACTATCATTTTATTTAATTTTTTTGATACGTAAGTTGTGAAAAGTAATGTGGTATGTTATTATATTTTTTTAAATTTTTTCGCATATTTCAAAAAAGTAGTTTAGTTTCATTTCTTATAATATTAAAATCTAAAAATGTAATTTTATTGTTCATCAGCAGAGGACAATCTCAAAAAGTTAAATTATAACTCCAAATTGGTTGAATAATTATAACTCAATCAATAAAACACAGAGCGAAGGGAATATCCATTCTAAGAAAAATCTGAAAAACAGGATTTCTAGGGGATATACCGGGATATTATTTAACCTCTTGTTGACTTGCCTCACATAAAAATGATATCCATCTTCATCACCGGGGAACATCACTGGATACTTTGGACCCAAGTTTTTATTGCCCCATTTTATTATTGATCATGTCATTGTTTGTGAATTTTAGGGATTATCTTTGTCACTACCCTATCAAAAGTCATGGGACAACCCTGATTTGCATGAAAATGAGACATTCCTTTGCAATTTCACTGTTGGCATTCTTCCCAGCACTACTATTATGCTGTAAGAATGCCTCAAAGAAAAGAGTTTTCAAATTTCCGAAGAGGTACAATTGTTGTATGCCATCTCGCAAGCAAAACTGTTAGAACGACGACATTGGACTCTGGATCAGTGGTGAATGGTTGAATGGAGTGATGAGGGCCGCTACACCATCTGGCAATCGCATGGACGAGTTTGGGTATGGCGAACGTTATCTGCCAAGCTGTGCTGTGCCCACGGTGAAGTTCGGCGGAGGGCCGGTGATTGTGTGGGGGTGCTTTTCATTGTATGGATTGGGTGCAATCGTTCTGCGGACGGATATCTGAACGCAAAGCGTTACCAAGACATTCTGGACAATGCAGCACTCCCATCTCTCTGGAAGCACTTTGGCAATGGCCCTTTTCTGTTTCAGCACGATAACGTACCTTGCCATAAAGCAAGGGTTGTGGGCACATGGTTTGATGAAAAGGGGGTTCGTGAACTTGACTGGCCTGTCCAGAGCCCCGATCTGAACCCCATCGAACATCTGTGGGACGTGTTGGAACATCGACTGCGCGCTTGCGCGGAACGCCCAAAATCCGTGACCGAACTGTCCAAGACACTTACGGCTGAATGGCGAAAATTACCTGTCGAAACGTATCAAAACTTGTGGACAGTATGCCCCAGAGAGTAGAAGCTTTGATAGCAGCTAAGGTTGGACCAACAAGATACTAAAATATGTATATTTTTCAGTGTTTCTATTAAAGTGATGGTGTCCCATGACTTTTGATAGGGTAGTGTAGATGTTGACAGTCATGGGTGATAATGGGCTGCCCATTATTAAGCCATCTGCTTGTGAATATATTTTGTCATTGAATTTGAACTGATTATTGGTAAAGCATAAAATTATGGCTTGCATGGTCTTTAATATTTTAGTGTAAAGTAATTTAGCTTTTAATACATTTTTTATGATGTCTAATGTTGATTTGATTGGGATGTTGGGATGTTACATAATTATATCTACAGTGAAAATTTGATTTTTTTTTCTAGTTTTATTTTTTTCTAATATTGTTTGGCTATTAATGATTTTTTATTGTGTAATTAAAAATTAAAATAATTTTTAAATAATTTTCTAAAAATTTAGCTAATTTGTAGGTGGATGACTCTTGTTTCAGTTACGATTCTTATAGGAAAAGCATCACTAAAGTAAATATATTTAAGTATACAGACTTGAAACTATTTTATGGAGCCAGATCTGTCCCAAAAGAGAGACTGCCCAGCCACACTCCGCAGTTTGAGGGAAAGATTCAGCGTCTTGTCTATGGAGAAAATCCAGGGCCTAAAGTTGATTGGGAAACACTGTAAAGTTAGTGAAATACGTTACTTTTACGCATGAATTCTCGAGTATTCACCTCTCAGCGCTGAATTCTCTTGTCAATTCCATAAAATAAAAACAAGCAAAAATTAACTAATGTAGACATTTCCATTGTGCAGACAATTTTGAATTGAAAGCCTCGTAAGTTCTCAGTAACATGGAATTTTTGGAATTGTCTGTAAAAGAAATTTTTAAATTATTTCGTATGAATCAACACAACGTATTTCAATAATTATAAATTAATTTTAGAATAATTCGGCCTACCCCATTCAAAATTAGTCAAGACTTTTCGGATTTTAAATTCAAAATTTGCTTTGACTTTTATGTTTGCATATCATTTGGATTCTTCAATGAAACGTGGATGGACTGAGAATTCGTCACTGAAAATAACTGCAGTTGTAGTCGAAAAGCTTAGAGTCTGCACAATGAGTTAATTTTTTCCTCTTTTTATTTTATGGAATTGGCAAGAGAATTCGGCAAGAGAATTCAGCACTGAGAGGTGAATAATCGAGAACTCAGGTTAATTACAAATATTTACTTCGAAGCATCGTAAACTCTGTAAAGAGCGTCCCAAGAAACAATTACGAAAGTTATTGACACGATCTCAATCTCAGAAACCGTCACAAATCCGACGTTCATAGTTAGCTAGCATGCCATGTACTGGCAATACAAGGCCAAAATCAGGAAATTATACGAATCGTTACAAGTGGAAGAATTTAGAGACTCTTGATGAGGCGTAGATGTATCTTACAGGGCAATTTGTTGCAGCTCGCAGATGTAAAAGTTTATGATATCTATAACCATTGAAGACTTGTGGAAAGCCCTATAAACAAAATTGGAGCACTCTAGATAAGACTCTCTCGATAATTAAACGATACAAAATGATCGCGATAACTAACAAGGGAACCCCAGATAGCGTTCTTTTTTGCGATGGAAGCGATAGCGTTGCGCGGCAGTGAAGCGCCCCGGAAGTGCGCAGAGTTCAAAAACATCGCGGAAAGAAGGGAAGCAAACTTTTTTAGCGGCGAGCGACAAAGAATTGCAGTTAGAGCACTGTTATTAAGCATAAAACCTTAATTTTGCTGTACAATTATTCGTCTCGAAATAATTTATAAGATGAGTTAGGCATCCATGAATACTATTTTTATTTAAAATTATAAAGCACCGCGATACATACCCCCTCACCAACGCAACGTATTATTCGACGTTGCACATGAATCCAGCCCCGTGTTTGATTACCGAATTATTTAATAAAATGAAATAATAAATTAAGGAAATGGTTATTAATTACTCTAGACATTTTTTACTGGAAGGCAATTAGCTAATTGTAATAATCTATTTCAAAACTAAGTTTGTTTAGAAATTTGAGAAGCCATTCAATTGCCATCTGCTGCTGTCTATTTCATCTGAATTGGATTCGTGCTTATTGCTGTGAGTAGTGGAAGAAAGAAGTTCCGTAAAGCGCATTAATAAACCGCTTTAACAATGGAGTCCTTGTATGAATATGTGTGCTCAAATTTTTTCGTTTTTATGGTTTATTTTGAAAGAAACAAAAATCCGCAATCTCTTATTTTGCAAGCATCTATTGTAGCTTCAATTGAGTAACATATTTCAATTTGGTGGGAATCTGTGACATACATGTTCGAGGGATTCCCTTGTAAAGGTACGTTCACAAAGACGCGGTACATGCAGATACGTGCAGAAGCGGCAGTGCGGTCGCCAATCAGATTCATTCCGCATCTGCCGCTTCTAAGCCGGATCTGAGAACGTTTGGAGTCAACTTTTTCCTATGCGGTACATGCGGCGAGAGCGGCAAAGTTGTCACGTGAATTCTTTCTACCAATCAGCTTGAGAGCGCCAAAATGGAAGGAGTGGGAAGTGCTCTGACGCTAATAAAACTATATCTAGATCCGACGAAATAATATTAGACAGAAATATTCCGACACCTAATAAAACAACAAACACGCTCATTATAAAAATTTGCCAGTAATGGAGACCGATTGTTTACGTTTAACAGATAGTATTCTGAAATGTCATGCGGAAAGCTTGAATTGCCGCGTGTTTGTGAACAGGAGAGGGATTGAGGAATCGCATCGCAGCTGCTTGCTTCCGCATATACCGCGTCTTTGTGAACGTACTTTAAGTGTGTAAATTTGTAAGTATCCTTATAGAGAAATTAAATTTTCCGAGATAAAGAGATTTTTTTAAAGGCATAAGGGACCATTCTTGATTCTTCACTTGTATTAAAGAAAAGAGGCAATCGATTTGTTGTTTCAAAACACGTTCGCAGTTTATTGCATAAGTAATTAACGGAAATTTAAACTCGTTAATTTTAATTGAACTTCTTTGATGTCCGGAAAATTTTTTAATCATAATCATTTTTGGGTGCAAAGAGGGAGAGAGCCTTTCTAATGAAGTATTTTAGAGCATAATGAAATTTTCTTCTTAATAAGAAAAAAACAAAACAACTTGAATTTGCCGGAACGTTCTCCAACCCTTTTTCCGGCCCTTGTGCTTTCTAATAGTGTCTCTTTTTCTCCACCTTGTTATTCTTTGTTTCCTGGAAATCAATACATGAAAAAAAGAAGGCTTAAAAAGAAGCATGTCAAAGTCATTTGTTTTTAGACGTACTTTCATGTTTATGTACATGACGTATACATTACATTAAAGTTGACTTTGGCAGACTCGAACGAATTTCTGCAAATACTTGAAATACAAATTCTACAGCAAATGCCGCCAAGGCCAACAAACAGGCCCTACAATGTTCTGTGTGTTGTTATTTCGACGCCGTTGTTTTGCAGTTCTTGCCCCTTGACCATCGCTCTAGAGCAGGCTGAATCCAGTTTTTTTCTCTGCAATGTGAAACCTTAAGGCAGGTTAATAGGGGGCAGTAGCTTAAAAGTTAATTGCTCGACCCTCTCCAAACATTTTATTTCACCTTTCTAATTCCAAGGAAGAATGAAGGACAAAAATTAAAATGCCCAACTTAAATGATTTACAATAAAGCGTTCTCTTCTCTCTTTAATTGCATCCCGTGTCAGTAACAGTGATATTATAAACACTCTTTAATTAAAAACTTCTTACATTCTAATTTGTTCTTCAATTAAAACAATTCTGGTAATTACCCGATGTAAAGAAGGTTCATCTTTATTAAATGGTTATTAAACAAATGTTTCTTTAAGAATTTCTCTTTCTCATTTCCTTGTATCAATTTATAATAATTTAACCTGAAGTTCCGATTGTTACACAGATGTGCTTAGGAAGGACACGTGATCAATATATAGAATGAATATATATATATATATAAAATTTTTCTAACAAGTGAGGCCTTCAAATAAAGACTCTACCGGCAATGGGGACTCTTTGTTTGAGATTTCAGATATTCTCTTAATTCGTTTTCTATTTTGGCGCCACACGCCCACGATCTTAATGGAAAGTGATGCTACTACATACAAATACGCGCCCGAGAATAAAAACCTAGTCTGTTTACTTATTCAAAGTTACTTTGAGAAGACGTGTTCAGTTAGCTAATGGGATCCAACTATTCAGTATAAAGCCTTAAAATGTTAAACGGGCCACCGTTTTCAGAACCAAGCAAATTTCTGAACATCAAGCGGCAAATATGAATGAACGAGATGGTTGGATGTGTACATAAAGCAACAGGCATTCTTTGGTTAAACAGTGCTTTATTCTTTTGTGAGGTGATTGTGGCAAATTATCACAATAAGGAAACAGTTTTAATAAAGTTAATTATTTTTAATGCCGACGTATTTCGATCTTCCACTCCGTTATCTTTGGTAACTGTTTTGCCTGTAACACATAAATGCATCGGCATTAAGACTCCCCCTCCTTTTTTCTTTATTATTAATATCATCTCTATCCCCCCCCCCCCTCCCAGCCTTTCCTACATTTTTTTATTTTAGTTTTTTTTTTCTCTTTTTAAACGTGATTTCCATTCGACTAGTGATACTTGTTCGATGAATAGTTTAACGTATTACATATCTTGGAAATGTTTCTTTATTGTTTAATATTCAGTGATACTAGACAGATGGACATCATGAAATTACAAGAGTTGCTATGGGATATGGTAATGCTAGATTATTTGAAATTAGAGGCAGTCATCACAAAATCCACTTTTTTGCCTTCCAAATTTATATACGAGTCGTATTCATAAAATAAGTTCCGTTTTGTAATAAAAACAAAAGTACTAAAAAGCTTCAAATTATTTTTTCTTTACCAGATTCTAAATACCTTTAACTATTTTTGCACATAGTTTCCAAGTTCATTTGAACACTTGACATAGCACTCAATGCTCACTTCAAAGAAGTCTGCCGCCGGTGAGGAAAGCCAAGCAGTTGTCACTTCATCATCGCTGAAATGCAAACTGCCGATGAACTCCTTTGGATCCCGGAAGAGGTGGTACTCACTGGATTCGACGTCCGGACTCTAAGGTGTGTCGTCAAGTTGTTAACTAATGAGATGTTTTGATTGGGAGCAACTTGACTACCCGCCTAACAGTCCGGACCTCGCGTCCACTGACTACCACCTGTTCGGGTATCGAAGTGTTCACCGGCAGCCTGCATTTCAGCAAAGATGAAGACGTGAAAACTGCGTAGCTTTTCCCACCGGCGGCAAACTTCTTTGAAGTGAGCATGCAGAAATTCATTGAGCGCTATGACAAGCGTTTAAATAAACTTGGAAACTAGTTAAAGGTATTTAGAATCTGGTAAAGAAAAAAATTACACACACATATGGTAGTTTTGTTCTTATTAGAAAACGGAATTTACTTTCTGAATACACCAACTTGACAAAATACAACATGTGATCAGACGTTTAAACAACTCCAGATCGACGCAGCCTACATTTAATGAAAATAATCAAAGTTTATAAAAACAAAAAAAGCGACAAAATATCCTAAACGACATGAATGATTTATTTAATATAATTCAAGATGCCACTGTTGCCTATCAGGAGCCACTCTCCAAATTCACTTATTTGTTACATGCATTCAATCCCGTACACTAAATTAAAAAAACTTAGAATCAAATCCTTATTTCAATTAATAGTTGATAAAAGTTTCCAAATTCTTATTAGGACATCCCATTTCTAGAACTTAATGTTATCAACATTAAAGTCAATTTCCGCTCATTGCCCGAAATGGAATGAACGGAAAAGTATTTAGTTAATGGACTTTCAACAGAACACAGGTGTTGATTATTTCTTTTGTTCAAATCCCTTTTCACAAAACCGCATAGAATGCCTTCACCATTCAGCATCATTAGAGCGTAAATAATTATAATGGGAATAAGGAATGAAAGAGATAAAGCCGTGACATTGGAAAACCTGAAAATAAAAGAAAACATCTAATCAACAAGAAGGATAAACACAGTATTTAAAAACCACCATGTTTCCGGAATTTTATTATTTATCTTTTTCGGATTAAAAGCGTGTTCCTTTCTTTTCAAGAATGCTTAATACGGGGTAGTCCAAAAAGCTATTTTAGGAATAGGCAAGATACGAAGGTAAATGATAAAAAAGGGACTTTATGTTTTTCGATTAGCTGGTCGTCTGCATAAATGCGCAATTATTAGTTATTGCTTAGCTGTTTGGTAGCGATTTCAATTCAATAAATGCTCCAATGTCAAGAAGAAATGAGAGCAGTAATAAGTTGTTTTCTCTTAGAGGGGAGGGGTGACTGCAGCAATTATCTGATGACAGTTTTCTAAGTGAAAGTAAGATCTACGAGTGGAACGCACAACATCAATATCGAGCAGTTGACTGAATTCGTGATGACCGTCGAGTCTAAACTAATGATATTGCAAATATTAGCTAAGGTTCAGCATTTTCAATCATCACAAATCACTCAATTTTCGAAAATTAAGCTCTCTTTAGATGGTATGTCAAGTGATGGAAGGACGCGTACAGAATTGTTTGGAAATTTCAAAACAAGTTTGAAGCATGTTTTATAAGAACAGACAAGAGTTTCAAGGACGTATTAACCACCACTGATAAACGTGCGTCCATCACTTCGATCCGAGAGCAAATGAAACGATCGAAAAATATGAAATCCTTTAAGAGATATCGTGCTCACGAATGAATAGAGAGGCAGATTCGATTTAAAAACTTTCGCTAGTTTTCTTAATTCCGATTGCCTGAAACTAATTAATACTGCACGCTAGAATAGATCACGCTATTTCAAACAGACTTAAATTTTTTCATTTTTATTTACTTTATTATTTTTGGAGTGTTCGAATATCACTATGTTGAAACACATGCAGGGTTCTCCCCAGGCCCTTTTTAATGGGCGCGCCGCCCGGCTGATTTTGGCGTCCGCCCGGCTGAAGAATACACGAAAAACTGCACAACACTGCACAATATTTTATTTGTTTTTATTTTTAATTTTTGTCCGCCCGGTTATTTTAGCTTACCGCCCACCTGATAAAATTTTCTGGGGAGAACACTGCACACTACATTTTATTAAAGGAAAAAAAAAGGACGATACTTGTCCATCTGAACAATAAAAAAACTTTGTATCAAATTTAAATGCTTACATGTATTCTTCTCTTAATTTTATACTAAATAAACTGCACATTATCATAAGGTTAAATGAATGCAAATTGCATGCAACTCGTTGTAATTTCGTTCCCCTTTTGCAAAGCATTCCCAGAAGTAGCCTTCAAGAGATGTAAGTTTACTTTAAGCGGGAATAACACAGCTCTGATGTATCTTCAGAAAAGTAAAATAACTCCAATGCAGTATTTCGCGAGTAAAAAGAGGTCTAGAATAATGAAATTTGGTACGGTGATGCCAATTGACGAGATAAAATGCCTGTTTGGTTCATTTTTTAATTATCTGGATCTAATTTTCCGATAATTAAAATTGGACATCAATTCAGCCACGTATGTCCCCAAAACAATCAATCCAGCCACGTATGTGCCCGAAATACAAAAATCCACCCACTTCGGTGATTTTCGGTGATAATCATGAAAATTCGGCAATGTAATTTTATACAGCATCATTAGATTTTATGTCTTTCGCACCTTCTCTTTCCAGGAACTTTGAGTTTATTTAAATTTTCTTTTAACATTTCAAAAATTTTCACCGAAACAAAATAGTTCTTCATTTAGTTATATATTAGAAAGATCTAAGTTTATTTGATAAGAGAAACTACTTACCAAGTTGTTTCATCACTCCAACAAACTACCAATATAACCAGCCTCAAAGGCAATCTTATATTGAGATGTATTTCCCTTAACTTTTCAAATCCTGCATCCCCAAGTGTAAATGCGGAATTTTATTAATAACGGGTATTGTGCTGCTAAGATCGATGCATGTTGACTTTATTTAGCAGCAGATAAGTGAATGTTTTTGAATCTGAAAATTATTTTAACTGTTTATAAAAAATAACGCAGGCACTAAAATATTAAAGGAAGACGATTTTTTTCTTTGTAAAAATATTGCCAATAATTTCTACGCTGCAGATTTTTAATTAAGTACACACTTACTTTGGAATCTAAACCAAATCTTGTACGAATTAATTAATTATATAGGCCTGAAATGAAAAACCTTTTATTTTTTTAAAAAAATTTAGCTTCCCTTAACTGTACTTTTTGGATCCTAAATGCACTTTAAATTTAATATCGCGCGTCGTTTTTTTTGTCATAAATTTTTCTTTTGTATAATATTAATAGGCAATTTTTTTTTTGAAATTTAAAATTAAGTTTTTTTATTAAAGTAGTTTGCATATTAAAATTAATTGAGGCTATATGAGAGGAAATGCTTCTTTGTTTTCAAGTTGTTTACATTGGTTTAATGGATACTGGAGAAACTCAATGAGCTTAAAATTACATTTTTTGAATTCGCACATGGGCTTTTTTTTTTTTTTTTTTTTTTTTTAGAAAAATCTGATTGCCAGTCAACGAGAAACAAGGAAAAATTAAAGAGATAGAAAGAGGATTTACAAAGATAAATAAAATATTAATAAATTAAGCTTGAAGACTATTGGTAAATGCCAACACGTTGAATTCCAGACTTTCACACGAGAAAAAAGCAACATGCGAGATTCACCGACAAGAGTTTATTCAGAAATGATTTTTTTCCTACCACATACAAGGGTTGTGGCATGAGTCAAGGCAACTATTATTTTTTTCTCAGAGCTAAGGTATGAGATGGTATCACAAAATGTCATATGTTTCAAGGAAGACGTGCATTCGTAGTGTGTTTCCACAACACCAGATGGCTCTGATTTCCTGTTGTTGCACAGAAAGCAATGTTAAACCACCGTGTAGGATGGATGTGTAATCTGAGATGAACAACGATCGTCTATCAAAATAGCCTTCTCTATTTTAATTTCTGTTACTTATTTTGGAACATGAAACCTGTAATGCTCCAGAATAAGTTTTCCAGATCATGAAACATATCATTATAGTTATGTATACTAGTACTAGACTGTGCTGGTATCTCCAATCAGGCTTGGAGAAGAGAGGAACTATTTGACCGCGGCGTAGAGGCACAAATAACGCGTGACATGCTAAAGAGGAAGCAGCTCCTTAATGGAGGATTTTTCCAAACAATGCGTATCAGTGAACTGTACGCATTCGCGTTCGTCGGAAGGACGCGGTGCATTACGACTTCTTACCAGAAGGGACAAAGTGAACAAGGACAGATACACACATAAAAACACACATACAAGGGCAGATCCTCCGTGATGCTGTCCGCCAGAAACGCCCAGAACCAACACCACCTATACTCTGTTCAACGAAAGAAAAACTGGGCGTGTCTAATTAAATTTCCGATTTCAATTGTTAGACATTGTTGCTAAGTAAAATTAATAATCGCTAACAATTGAAATTGGAAATTTAACTGGACACGCCCAGTTTTTATTTCGTTGGACAGAGTATAGACAGAAGGCCTGATAACGGAAATGTCTTACATTGTTACATCATTAGTCGACCATTGTTAATCTTATTTCTACCAATAATAAGCCTTAAATTTGGTCGACTAATGATGATGTAACAATGTATGACGTTTCCGTTATCAGACCTTTTTGCCTAAGACAGGAGGTGTTGCCAGAACTCTGGAAAAGCACGGATTGGGTACTGCAACATGACAATACCGCAAACCAGTCTTTCATGGTTCATGCTGCACTGGCCAAAATGGGAACGTCAACCCTTCCACATCCTCCCTACTCTCCCAATCTCGCCCCATTTGACTTCTACCTGCTCTCCCGTCTGAAAAACGAACTCAAAGGACGCCGTTTCAAGAATGCATCTAAGGTTTCAAGAATGTATTAGATGGCCGCCTTGAAGACTATCTCCTCGAAATGCTTCCAGGAATATTTTCAGCAACTTTACTCGCGTTGGCAGAAATGCATAGTTGCAGAAGGCGAGCACATTGAAGGTGGTTGTGTGTAACACGAGATAACATCATATCCGTCAAGAAGGCCATCTCCGAACTTATTTCACATTTTCCATCCAGGGTCGGATTCTCACAAAAAAAAAATAAAAAAATAGTTGCCAAGACGTTTGCCCCAACCCTCGTATATACCTAATACATACCGGAGATATAGTTATATGGTTTCATTTCATTATTAATCATTAATTTAATACACTTAATAAAAATGTCAATGCAGGTGGTGAAAAAGTGATCCATTCATATAAAAAATGATCCGTGTGCTGAGTTTCAAAATCAGCATCCCAAAAAGCTTAACTCCATAAAAATTTTCAGAAAAAGTTTTAGCGAAAACTTGAGAAAGGACTAAAAGACCCTCCGCAATTTCAGGACTAAAAGATTCTCAGTTTAGCTAGCAAATGTTTTTCCATGTAATTTCTGTCTTAGACAGTTTTAGCTTGTTTTTTGTAAGGAAAGTGCTCATTCACGTGATCGTTTTGTCCAGCTGCTCGTCGGACCGGACCGTCCATCTGTAAACAATTTCAGTAACTCTCCCTATTTGTTGGGAAGATTGGTTGCCCGTTGCCTAAACTGAAATTTCCATCTAGTAATTGCTTCAGTTTTGGTCTCTCTTGTGAATTAAAAAACTTGACAACACAAAAGATGTAGGAAAATATATATCAATATTATATATAATTCTCAATAAATACTTACTTACTTACTTTTCAAACCCGCTTATCCGTTAGGGTCGC
>JAHWFO010015474.1:620711-633475 GCA_023313115.1 Rhysida immarginata | reverse complement strand
TGTTTACTTAAAGTTTTTGAAACAATTTAACCGTCTTCATCTGTATTCTACGCTTAGCTTCTTAAAGGATTTAAGAGAAGTAAATCAGATTAGGTGGTCCTTTCTCAAATTGATACAAAACTTGCAACCTCTTAATGTTTAATGATAATTTATTTAAAGCTCTTTAAAGCGCATTTCCGGCTCATAATATACCACAATGGCTTGTTATAATCACATTTCCGCCCACTGATGCACCACAAAGCTCTTTTAAGCCGAACTCTTTAGGGAAATCCTGAAATAACCATTAAAAAAAAACTTTTCTCTCTATTGAAAGAATGTTATTCTATGCATCTAGATTCCTTTTCCATTAAAAAATGATCAGGCAAATTTAAATACATGAGGGTTTTAAATAAATTATAAATGAAGACATAATTTTGTTGATAACAGGAGATAATTTTGTTGAGGACAACAACATACAGGGAGTCCTAAAAAGGACTGACTCTCTTTAAAAATGGAATAGCAGATAAACGGTGCCACTTATCAAAGTTATTCTTGCAAAAGATTAATGTGAGAAATTAGGAATTTGTTTTAGTATGTTTTCTTGTGTTTTGCAAACACATCTTTTCGGATTGCGCTAATGACATTCTTAACGGTCTGCTCATTTTGTTTAAACATGAATTACAAAACGGAACTTACTTTCTGAATACGCCTCGAATTTTTATTTCGCCACACCATCTCCCTATACAATGAGGCACGTCTGTACAATAAAATTCGTTGAGCTGCTGTCTGAACCAGGCGGTGAACTCCATTTGTACAGCTTGTAGACGAACAAATAGAATCCTTGGAGCAATGTAAGGGCTATACGGAAGATGCTCGAAAACTTCCCAGTTGAAATTTCGCAGCATCTCAGTTATCTAGTTGGCAATATGAGGACGCGCGTTATCATGCAATAACACCATGCCTTTGATGAAAAGTTCTAGTCGCTTCTGTCGAATGACATTACATGAGGATGTTACAGTAAAGTCGGCATTTACAGTAGAGTCCGCATATACTCTCGCTGGCGGAATATGGTAAGCTTTATGCCTTAGTGATCTCAGAAGACTGTGAGCATCACTTTCCTGGAGATGAAGCTGTACAAATGAAATTCACTGCCTGGTTCAGACGGCACTCCAAAGAATTTTATGCTGCTGGTTTTGAGAGGCTTGTGAAACGATGGGAAAAGTCCTCATTGTACAGGAAGATTATGTGGAGAAATAAAAGTAGTTTTTAAGTTAGTACTCTTATTTGTTTCATTGGTATATCCATTTGTAACTTACTGACTTCCCCTCGTATGTTGGTCAATCAAATGGTATTTAACACTAGACCATCTAATGCCTATTACAGTCAATGAAATGATATTTCAGGAACATCTGATGCAAAATTATGGCGGAAATGCTATTTCATTGACTAGAATAAGCATTAGATCATTAGATAGACTTGTGTGAGAAACCTCTTAATTGACCAACATATACAGGATTTTCAGAATGTATGTTACAGAATGGAATGTAACAGAACTTATGGAATATGGTATACATGACAGAAGAGAGTACTAAAACGAACATTTTTTATCGTGCCCTATCTTGCACCTGTATGGCGCTACATTTGCTTCAGTTGCAGCAACCATTCATGCAGGGGACGGTCATGACTGAGCTTTCACTGAAAAACAAACACGGAAGTGCTTCGAAATGAAGTCTCCTTTCGTGTACATCGCCGAAACATTGATTGCTATACCCGTTCAAATAGGCGAGGGTAGTACGTATGGTATTATAAGCGTCAGCAATCCGTGGAAGAAGACCACACACCAAATACACGTCGGTCAGCTCACTCGGGCTGTAAACTCTATTTTTCAATGTTGACTCTGATGACTCAGCTTTCAATGAACCTAAAAACAACAGTCAATGGCAAATAATTAAAACCCTGAAAGCATTGTAGGGGTGCGAGATACGACCATTTTGCTTAATAAAAATATTTAAGTACCCTCTATCAACCATATTTTTATATAATGTAAGTTCTGAATCACCCTATATAATACCACAGATTTAAAATTTTGACCAAACTTTGACTGCCATTTAGCCAAGTTCTCGAATCTGAAGCCAAAATCCAAAAATCTGTTTTGGGCACCACGGGACTCCCTTCAAGGATATTTATTGAATGCTTTTTACTCCCTTGTACGAAGTAAAGGAAGTAATGCAATCGCGAAAATTATCGGTTTTCAGATTTCAACGGAAATATACATTTTGACCATCTCCGATTCCATTTCGACCTGTTTCGTCGTGACGTTTGTACGTATATTCGTGTGTGTATGAGTGTGGGCGTGTGTGAGTGTGCATGTCCGTATGTATATCGCATTTCTCAAAAACGGTAAGGCGTAGAATGTTGAAATTTTGTATTTAGGACTGTTGTAACATCTAGTTGTGAACCTCTCATTTTGGCTGCAATCGGCTGGGCCAAAAAAAAACAAAAACATTCAATAAAGTTTCGTACAAGGGAGTCCCGTGGTGCCCACAACAGATTTTTTTGAGACATGTTTCTCATTATTATTCTTGAGACACGAATTTCCGTGTCTCTCTTTGTTGTCTAAAAACTCCAAATGTTGAAACAAATTTTGATAGCCGTTTTTGTACTTCAAATGAAGTTCTTCAAACTCTGACGTCAAGCGGTCAAACTCTGATGTCACAAACTGCTCCACGTAAACAAAACTCCATAGACATGAAAGGAAATCTGTTGTGGATACCACAAAAACTAATGTTTGGCCCAGCTGATTGCAATCAAAAGGGGATGTGCATAACTAGATGTTACAACAGTCCTAAAAACAAAATTTCAACATTATAGAGCTAACCGTTTTGGGAAATGCGAGATACACACACACATTCGTATGTATGTACAGACATCACGCCGAAACACGTCAAAATGCATTCGGGGATAATCAAAATGCATATTTCCTTTGAAATCTGAAAAACCGATATTTTTCACTATTACAATACTTCCTTTACTTCGTAATTAGAGGTAAAAAAAGAAAAAAAATTGGCACAAGAGATCTACTTCGTAAATTCAGTAAAGATGTTTTTAACAAAATTGACAAGGTATTTTCTAGAAAGAAGAACGTTTTATGAAGAATACATTTCTACACTTTTTCTTTACAGTTATGAATACGTAATTATACCAATGAAACCCAGTGCTATGAAAATTCATTCCTTTATAAACTTTATTTTTTACCTGCAGTAATTAGGCAATTTTACTTTAACATCTGTTACAAAACTACACTAAAACTTCTACACCTGCGCGAAATGGGATTCTTTAGCCAGGCAAATTTAAAAAGATTGCAGAAAGCATTGCCCATATTCATCAAAATATGAATCCCAAATTATTCCCAATTAAAAGATGAAAAGAAGGATTACATATTTACGGAACCCTAAGACCTTTCAACCAGCTTTTTAGATATTCGAGACGTTTTCTTTTTCTTATATTTGTCGGCAATTCTTGAGATTTTTTTCCTTCCATCAGGTTTAAAAAAAAAAAAATTTTGTTAGCTTCAGAGTTTGCTTTATCCTCTTATCGTGGAGAGGAAATTAAATAAGACGCAAAGAAAATGAAAAAAACGTTTTCTTTTTATGATGATAAAAGCGCACGTACTCCGTAAAATTATTTTTCGAAACTTGATCGATTTGTGATAAAAACCATTTCTCCAGAAATGATCATAAAGATTCGCCAAAGGGTGTATAAAACAACCCAATTCCGAAGAGTAGCTAATTTCAATAAGGTACCATGCAAGTCAGCATTAAAACGTGCATGAACAGGCTGGGGGTCAAAACTGAGCAAATCGCGGGGCACAAAACTCTTAAGGCAATGTTTGAATAGATGTCCGGGTCGCATTGAATTTAAAGGCCAAAAATAAATAAAAAAAAAAAACAGCTGAATTTTCTTTTTGCCCCGGACACAAGAATGCATAGAGTAGTTTTCGCTGCAGCGCATTAAGGAATATGTGGGAAGTCAGACGACGCTAAAGGCGTAATACCTTTTTTAGCACATTTTCTATATATAGAAATGTGCTTATGTGATTAGTTTGTCCAGCTGTTCGTCCTTCCGTCCGTCCGTCTGTCTGTCTGTCTGTAGACAATCCCACAATTCATTGCGTTGCAATAGAAAGAGTGCATGTATTGAGTTGCGGGAAGACACTTATTATCCTAGCATTAGGGAAAACGCGTGTTGAGAACATACATGGGATCGGCTCTGCGCGTGCTCTAAACGTAAATGAGATGGTGCGCGTGCAGGATGCACGTGTTTGACGATTATTGAAAGGGCAGTTCCGTCTCTAAATGAAGAAAATTTTTTTATTCATAGGGAGCCTAGTATTTATTACGATAACTTGAAAACGAATTAACTTTTTCAAAGTCAGTTTTCAGCAATCCATTAATATGGGACAGAGCACGAACATGTACGAACGTGAGATAGCCGGAATAAGTACGTACTATAATGGCACGTGTTTTAATGGTACCATTATGATACCCCCTTAAAAACTTCCTATAACCGGATATGGCATGTATTATATCAAACAAATCGTCACAACATATCTTGAACGAATATATAAAAGTAACTAGTGATAGCAGTTATTGGTCTAATGGCACGTGTACGTGCAGGGATGTCTCATGAATGAATATAACGCGTAAATAATGTTGGTGTGAAATGTTTAGTAGTACGTGTTTTAATGGTACCAAATGGAACTTTCACTTTCAATGCTAAGATATGGCATATAATATATCAAACAACTCGTAACAACATGTAAAGAGTGAATATAACGAGTAAATAATGAAAATGGTTATTGGTTTAGTACCGCGTGCCCTAATGGTGCCGTGTGGTACCATATTGTACTGTTGGAACTATCAATGCTAAGATATGGCATGTAATATATCAAACAACTCGTAACAACTTGCTATGAGTGAATATAACGAGAAAATAATGATAGTGAATAGTGGGAATTGGTTTTGTTGCATGTGCCCTAATGGTACAATATAGTATTGTTAGAACTTTCAATGCTAAGATATGGAGTGTAATATATCAACCAATCATTACGAGTTGTTAGATCCATTGTTATCCATAGCTTATTTATATCAAGAGCATAATGTTGTTAGGTATAATGTTATCTAAAACTCACTACTGTTATACATATTGCTAATTAATAGTAGTTAATCACTTGCTTCAATAGTAGACGATAACTTAGAAACACTTTAGTAATTTAATATGAAAAAATAATAGATGCTTACACACAAGCTTCAGCAGTTGAGGCTCACTTCATTTAACATTGTGGGATTTTTTTCAAATTAAAGAACTTTTATTTTTTTAAATGTATTTGGAATAACTCCCTCTCCATTTACCTTTCATTTCTTCAAGTTTATTCGTTTAAATTCTCTGTATTCATTAGCTTACAACTTAGTTTTCATATTTATTTATTTTCTATTAAGGGTTTTAAAATGTTGATTAATTCAATATATCCATGTACGATGCTATAACATGAAAATGTGCTCCCTTTATCCGCTTTGGCGGTAAAATTATTCTTGTTTTTTTTATTCTCTCCAGGCGCTAATGCAATGGTGCTTAACCCGTGTTCCGCAAACTTGTTTCAAGTATTTCACATAATGAAAGTTACTTCGACTTAAAGTGAAGATACCGGATGAAAGGGGAGTACAGTGGCAAGTGCTGTAATACGCGACTTCGAAAGGACACGAAAATCTTTGCTAATGAGAACAGTCCCCAAAAAAGCGCCCTCCTTAGAAACAAAAGCACGTTCCACATGACGCTAGCAACTTATCAAATGCATCTTTCAAAAACCCGTTTTTTAATTTCTCGTTTTATTTAAAAAAACGATCTGTTTGACGACGATGAAAAAGCTAACCTTTCCTGACTGCTGGCGGCTATGTTGAATAGAATACTGCGTTTGTGATTTTACCGGCAAGGGCACTTAATATTAAAAGAAAACTACTAACACATCTAAATTTCGAATATATTGTAATCCCTAGTATAAAAAAAAAGATTGTGGTATAAACACAAAACGATTCAAAATTTTAGTTTCATATATTATTACTTCTTTCTACTACTTCTTATTTTTAGTTTACTTATTAGTTTCAGGGTTTTATTGATACTGTCTTTAAAAATATTAGTCTTTATTGTAAACACTTCTAAAAATATTTATGCTTTTAGTATTTATTGTAAAGACTGTCTTTAAAAATTTTAGCCCGATACTTTAATAAGTTATCTTATTAAAGTAATCCAAGTCATTTGGTTTATAATCAATTTTTATTGAATTTATTTTCATTGGAACTCATCAATTTATTCTGAGTAGGATTACTTGCTTCAAGGTGTTCTTCTGTCGATTTGTTGACATAGGTAACAATTGTTATTATATATAGATCTTGTTGTGCCGTATAGTAGGCGGTGGTGAGGGACGACCTAAATTTCACAATTGCCAGTTTGTCTGGAAAACATTCTGTTGAGTGAAGAGGGTAAATAGGTTAAGCTTAAAATTGCCCCCATTCCTTTCAATACAAAAAAATTTTTCCGAAGGAAATTTAATTTAGGAAAAACATCCATCATTTGAGGGCAATAACCTAACCTTACGATGAAATAAATCTTTAACTCCAAAGAGGCAGAAATGTCAAAGATCAAACGGTGAAGTTTCAAATGCCTCAGACTACATAAATTCTATTCTAGTTTTTATCTAATCGATTTAATTTAACAAATTATTAAAAAAAAATTAAAGTTATAAACATATTTCAAAATACAATTCAGTGGGATGGCTACTTCGCTTATTTAAGTTGGTGTACTCATTTGCTCAATTTTCTGCTACATTAATAATTGACTCGCATGGTCGTCATTTAAAACGTGAAATTTTCAATATTACATGGTACGAGGGAAAATCAAAAAGTAACATTATTTATTTTTTTGCGAAAACATTGTAGTAAATGGTGGGAAAAGTGGATATACTTTATGAACTTGTCGCCTTCCCCTATCGCTTAAAAGCACCGTGAAGGTCGTGCAATCGCAATTGGCAGGATGGCGTCGTTGATCATATCGTCCATACTGGAAAAACTGAAGCGAGTTTCACAAATAAAAAGCTACCGGCGATAGCCGCGGCGCCGCAAACATCACGGATCCGCTTCCAAAAGCGATCTGATAACCGCAAACACTTCTCGTTTTACAAAAAATGCGGCACAGCAAGTGTCTGCATTTGCTGCTGCAATCCGATTGGTCGGTGGTTATTACGTCATACTAATCACAACAGCAACTCCTTGCTTGTCCGCCATTAATCGCCCGCTTGCCGCGTTTATTCTATTCTTGACTGAAATGAAGTCGGCCAACGTGTAGGTTCAAACTGCCCCTAACTTTAATACTGTGTGTGTGCGCATGACACGTGATATTGCCTTCCCAGAATTTACATGTAATTGAGTTTTTCTGAATGGCTGAGCCACTGGAGCCACTGCTGCCGCTGCTACCGCGGCCACCCATGTTCAACCCAAGGTAATCTAGAATAACAGATAAGTCGAGTTTGTCAGAAGTGCTTAACGCGCATGCGTATTGTGTGGCGTCACTGGATAACTTATGGCTTTACTTCAGGCAGTGTGCGGTAGCCATTATTCTGGTCACAAAAGAAAACGTTTTCAAGTAAAAAACAAAACTCTACGTTGTATTTCTTTAGAAACGTTAATTTGTAAACTTACTATTTTATAAATTAATATTTCCTAATGCCTGCATAAATAAAGTTATTATGAAATAATATCGAAATTATTATCTGTCTCTTAACTGCTAACGGTTCCGACGAATCAATTTCGAAATCTTAACGAGGAATGATAACTAGGCCTAATGATAACGAGAAATACGCTTGTCTCTGTGTTCGCTTAATGTTATTAATCCGCACCTCACGCGATGACTGATCATGCGACCAAGGTAAATGAATTTATATTTTCAAGACACCCCATCCCCTTCTAAAGAACTGATATATACCCCTTTATCTATTTAGTCACAGTAAATTTTACTTACCTTGGTCGCATGATCAGTCGATGTGCGGATATTTAACATTAACCCTGTGTAAAAGAAATACGTAAGTACATTTTACAATAATTATAAGTCCTTTCTTATAATGGCATTATTATTTATTAAAATAACAAGTATTTCCTCCGCCATGGCCTATAGTTGGCGCTGAGATAACTTCAAAATGGCGCACGCTATGGGTACTCGGGGCACTCCGTCCTCCGCTCTTAGCAGCAGCTTCAGCAAAAGTTTGCAGGAATTTTTTGCCTATGTTGGTGTTAAGACGCGATGTTTGGTTGAAGGAGAGGAAATTGTTAAAGGTAGTCACATAATTTGCTGTGGTGTTTTATAAATGCTGAAATAAATACGCTAAACGACTCCAAATAAATACTTGCAGAAGTAATTATTAAATACATACACAGCATTTTTTTCTCGCCGTTCTTTCAGTCTTTTTGTTCTCTCGATAGATGATTTAAAAATGAAAGTTCGTGTTTCCTCTGTGGTAGATTAATGCTTGGTACTGCACCAGATTTCAAAAAGTGTCGTCCAACTGGTAGACTTTAAATAAACAATTTAATACTGTAATTCATAATGTTAACTTTTGAAGATACTTCACTTTTTTTTTCAACTAAAGACTTAAGATACGGTAGCAAACTTCTTATCTTTACTAATATATATATATATATATGGAAAAAAGTTTGGGACCACGTTGTATTTCTGGAAAAACATTTACTTGATTATAATAATTTATACAGTAGAATATTTTAACATAAATGAATTATTTTAAACAAAAACCTGGCGTCCATCTAACAAAAAGTCAAGAAAAATTAATAGAAAGACACATTTTGCTATTAGAACGTCAGGAAAAAAGTTTGAGACCAGGATGATTTTTCCTTTGAGAACAATTTTTATTTGGGTTTCCATTGCATTTAGTACTTTGTTTGACCTCCTCTATTAGAAATTACTTCGATAAGCCTGTTTGTCATTGATTTCACCAGTTCTTCAAGCTTTTTGGGAGTTATTTGGTCCCATGCTAACTGGATCCCTTGTTTCAGATCGGTAATAAAGGATGAGAATTGTGATGGAATTGAACGAGTCGTCAAGTGTCGCTATCGCACGACTGTTTTCATTGCCGCCATGTTTTGGTTTCTATGAAAGTTTCGATTTAGCGGGCAAACTGACCCCCACCTTGTTCTAGGTCAACTTGGGTTCAACCAACACCTCCTAAAAAGGAAGTCTGTGCACTGAAAATTCATGCATTGTTACATCATCATAAAAAGGCATTGTTAAACGTGTTTCTACCAATAATAAGCCCTAAATTATGACATCTTATGATCATGTAACAATTTATTTATTTTCAGTGCACAGGCTTTCTTTCTAGAAGTTGTTGGTTCAACACGCCGAACTTCGTCCGAAGCTCTGCGGACGACGCGCGGCACTCAACGGCTCGGCTCGAATTATTTGTGAAACAGTTTGCGGTGCGGCGCTCGCCGCAAGGAATTTCTTTAACTCGCTTAAGAGCTGTATTCATTTCCTTCATGCGAAAGGTAGTCCACCCTAGAAAATTCAAAGTGAAATGCAGAAAGTGTACGGCAACGACTACATGGCTTACGCAAGTGTAGGCTGTGAATTGCGCCAGTGGCTGTACACTCAGGAAACGGACTTCTATGCGATGGGCATTCAAAAACTTGTACCACGATGGGACAAATACCTTAATCGCAATACCTCAGACAAAGAAATAACCAGAACATTGATGTGTACTTTGTATATTTTGGTTTTCATGTCTGCTCCAGCACTTAAAAAAATAAATAACGTTACTTTTTGATTTTCCCTCGTATTAAGCATATGAGGGAAGTAGAAAAACAGAAGCGTTGAGAAATGGAGAGTTCTCTGTACCGTCCTTCTTGATGAAGTTGATGGAGGCCTTACAGTACATATAGGGAAAAAACACAGAATTCCGACCGGTTTCGCCTTTTATTCTTGGTTTTATCAAGGATACGAATAAAGAGGCACTCAAGATTGTCACAACTTTTTTTTTAAACTTTAACGTTAATTTAATTGACTAGCAGAGTTCTAAGTCGTGAACAGGAGAGAGAACGGGAGACAAAGTAGGTTCAAACATTTTTATTCAATACACTTGAAAGAATAAAATGGAATATTTGAATATGAATTTTCTAAGTTCATACAATTAAAAGTAGGTATGATAATAATCAATTTACGGCACAGTTCAGCTTGAAGATCAATTTGTTATAGGTTCGAAGATTGCCATTACTTAAGTTGACATTGAGACGATGAATTTGATTGACAGGGTAGACCTGGAAGTGGAGTGGCGTCATTAATCTTCAGTAATGGCCGGACGGGTAACTCTTCTTTAAGATCCGTTTCCTTGGGAGCCGCGCAGGTACAGCTATGAACGATTGAGTGCAGGAGCTCGCTATGGTTCCGAGAATAAGAAGTTGCGTAATAAGCGGCAACCGTTTTAAGGGAAAACGGCGACCTATTTAGGTTTGAAGATCCGAAGGAGGGCACTGAAATGAATATAAATCACAGGCATTAGATTTAGCTTGACCACTAATTCTTAATGTTAAGACAAGTTTATATGTGGCACAAATATCCAATAAACTGAGAGTACCAAACGCCGACACGCTGCCTACCAAGCGCGGTAGGCCGAATGAGGCCTCATCGACGCTACCGGCTGTGCGAGCGAAAACGCAGGGACGACGCTGGTCCTGGGAGTCCTCCGGAATCGTAAAAGCAATCGGTCAACGACAGCTGGGCAAACTCTTCAGATAACTCGTCTTCCGACGGCGAGGCATTAGCAACTGGCGGGACGACAACGGGCGGCGCAGTTTATGCCTAACTGCTCTTCAGAAGGGAAAATCTGGTTGGGTGGATTAAAGTCCGGCACTAAGCCTTGCCATAATGTTCCATCGTAAGAATCCGATAAAAGATTATCAGTAAAGTTACTGGCCTGAACACTGGAGATTTCGTCACGGCGTTTCGTCTCCTTCATACGACTATCCACGGCGGGCTGCGGCGACGCTCACTATCACGTCGGCTCCCAAATCTCCGCTGGCGTGGGCTTCTCCGCGCTACTCGTCTGCCTTCTCCGTTTTCTTCAGACGGGTCGAAGTATCGAGTAGCTCGTGGACGAAAACCGTTGCTCCTCTTTTCCAATTTCGGCAGGCTTCCTCTTTCCACGAGGCAATCCTTATTAGCACGGGAGGGGCGGCCCTGTCTCGCCGGCTTCTTTACCGCAGTTCTCTGCCATTTCTCCGGAACGAGACCAACAGAATTTACCGTCCGCTCAAATCGCTCCCTCGCTTGCTTTCTCTTCCATCTTAACGACCAACCTTTTTTTTCCTCCCCCTCTTCCTGTTTTCCGTCACTTTTAAATTCTCCCTTCTGACGTCTCACTTCCTTCCCTCGCCGATCGACCAATCCCTCGCTTGATTTCTCGTATTCTCTCCGGAATCGTCGACTCTTCTCGGCGGGGTCCGGGTTTCTGTTCTCTTGCTCCTCTCTTCTATTAATTTTCATCGTTGCCTTCGTTTTCTCTTCGAAATCGATAAAACGAGGTGACAAAGATGCCTTTTTATATACAGAATATATTGGTATAAACAGTCAATGATTGGTGGATACAAAATCATAGACTGGTTGTATACAAATTTATTGATTGGATGGATACAAAAAAAAAGATAAATTGCTGAAGCAAATTTGTTTGAATGGTTGTGATTGGTTGGAACATGATGAGCGAATAAGACAATAAGAAGAAAAAAAACAAGTAGGAGCAATTACCAATCAAATAGAAGCAATCGAAATCTACAAAGCAAAAGGTTGAAATTTATGTAGACTGTTATAATCCTACTTTGCTATTTAGTTCTGTTCGAGCCTAGGCATCCTCTTATACAAAATATATACAAGCCTTTTTCAACAAACCTGATCAGCGTATTCTGATGGTTGTTCTATTCGAAAAACTTTATGGGCCGAGATATGAACGTTTTGCTCTCCAAAACCCCGTAGTAAAAACATCTACGTAACTGCTACGAATAAATCTCTCAATTTATTAAAAGTGAAATCACATAAAATATGAAACTGCCAGACTCGCTTTCACAGATAAGTCTTGTTCAAATGGCACCTTTTTTATTATATACACGAGACGATTTTTTCCTCTGGTGTTCTTATTCAATGAATATCAGCAATTATGAATATTCCTGTAGCTTCACTTGCAAGTACGCTTTGGATTATGTTGATGTCTTTAATTTTGATTATTAAATTGATTATTTTGATTTATTAACTGAATCTCCGAAAAACCGTAATTGATTAAATAAAATCCATGATTGATTACATACATTAAATCCATCCTGAGGAATTTTCTTAAGGTTGCCTCTGAAGAAATTCTTATAGTTAATTCTGATCATCGGACTTTTGTATTGAATTGGTTAGCTACATTCACTTTCAATTACTGAGTGAATTGATTACACCGTCCAAGAAAATGTAAGCTTTTTCTAGTTCACGGAATGAAAGAGGCGGATTGTGGTAGTATTTTTTCTGCCGATTACGAATATAATTTTGAAATTCTAGTATTCCACAGTTTTTGAGATAAAGCGAATTGAAATTCGATCTTGGCTAGTGCAACTTGTATAGTTGTGGAGAGTTGAAGGTCATTAAAGGAGAAAGCGATGCTGGATCTAACAAAAGAAGAAGCGATGCTGGAGATGACT
>JAHWFO010015474.1:591239-620701 GCA_023313115.1 Rhysida immarginata | reverse complement strand
GAAGAAGCGATGCTGGAGATGACTAAAGTAAAGGAGGAAGCGATGCTAGAGATGAAGAAAATAAAGGAGGAAGCGATGCTGGAGACGAAGAAAGTAAAGGACAAAGCGAAGCAGCGCGGGTACACAAAATACTGCTGTTTTATTGTGAATGGGTTAGCCAGGCAAAAGATTTCCACTACAGCACAAAGGATAGGATATCGCCAAATGTCGAAAATATAGCAATTGACTCTTGAGCAAATGTAAGTCGAAAATAAATATCTAGTCGGAATTGAGAAAATTCTGCTACCTCCACTTTATATCAAACTGGGCTTAATGAAAAACTGTGTATAAACAAATAAACGCAATGGGCAAGGCAGGGCGCGGGATTCCTTCCCGCATCAGCGACGCGAAAATACAGGAAGGCATTTTTGTCGGCCTTCAAATCAGGTAGCTAAATTTGATAACGAGTTTGAAACTGCACTGAATCCAGTGGAAATAAACAGCCTGGAAAAAACAGTTTGTAGCGCACGGTTTCTTAGGAAAAGACAAGGAACCCAATTACGCCGAACTTGTTGATGATTGGTTTGGTTGGTTTGTTTGGTATTAACGTCCTTTTCAACTGCTATGGTCATCAGGACGGCGTTATAGGGGCCGCAAATTTTGCCTCGCAAGGGTTCTTTAACGTGCAGCCGGCAAACGACTACACGGGACCAACGGCTTTACTTCCCTTCCGAAGGAAGTGCGTGATCTCAGGATTTCCCCCTGAAAAATCCTCGTCGTCCTCGGCCGGGATCGAACCCGCGTACTCGGGCATCAGAGGCGATCACGCAAACCGCTGAGCCACCGAGGCCGATAACTTGTTGATGAGCATTTTAGAAATTGGGATTCAATACGTCACTAAAGATTCATTTCCTGCATCCCCACCTGGACTTTTTTCCCTGACAACTTTGGTGATGTTAGTAATGAACATGGAGAAAGGTTCCCCCAGGATATTTCTACCATGGAGAGACGGTACCAGAGAAAATGGACCCCTAACTGCTGAACTCTCCTTCGGGACTTTCCCGATGTCGCATACAAAAGAAAAGTCCTCGACAAAACGGATCTAATATGTTGAAAGATGAACGTTTAACTGTTTGCCGCATTTCGAAACCTAACCTAACCTTACCTAATAGGGGACAGTTTACATAACAAGCACATCTTGCGAAATAGGCGGAGAAACTGGAAATTTGTTAATATGGCGATTTCTAAAAATTGAACTTATAAAAAAATTTCGTTTTCAATTTTGTTATTAGCATTTAAAATACTACACAAAACAACTAATTTGGTTTCGTGAGCATTTTTTGTCGTTGATCAGTGTTATTTCTCCCAGGTTTTGCCTCTTGTTTCATCATGTAAGATTGTTGTTATTTCTGTTAATGGTTATTTGGAATTTTCAATAAGATATTTCAATTGACCGATTTCATTCTGGCCTGTGATTGGTTCTCTTATATGTCATCAAAACGTAGAAATTCAAGAAGGCGGTTAATGGTGGGATCTCTGAAATGGGTTCTAGTCGATTTGGAGGAAGCATTCGCACATGAAGTCCCACCAACAGCAGCCATCTTGAATGAAGGCGGAGCTACTCAGTTAGGGGCGGAGCTTATGAAATCGGTCAATTATCTTATTTTTTAAAATTATTTTAGTGTACTCATTGTTAAACTTAATCATAATTAAATCATTCAGATATCAAAAACTGCGTTATTCTTGAAACAGAAACTGCTTTAAATATAATTGAAGAAATTTAAATCGAATTTTGAATAGGGAAATAATTTTCATTTTCACATTTCAAGCATATCATTCTGAATTT
Source organism: Rhysida immarginata (assembly GCA_023313115.1). Taxonomy (NCBI): domain Eukaryota; kingdom Metazoa; phylum Arthropoda; class Chilopoda; order Scolopendromorpha; family Scolopendridae; genus Rhysida; species Rhysida immarginata. The sequence continues at coordinate 618,876 of JAHWFO010015474.1, read as the reverse complement.
AAAACTATATTTTTTTCTTGATTTTATAATTGAAATTTGTGAAATTTTATTTTCAAATCTAGAGCAATTACCAGAGAAAGTTTAAGAATATTGAAAAATATTGAAGATTAAAGCTATTATTCTTGAATGGAATTTTGTTTTAAGGTTTTCTCTTTCCTTAATTTGGAATTAAAACAACAACAACAAAAAAAAAAGCAAAAAGTGCTTCAAAATTTACGCGGTTTTAGATATCTGAATGATTAAGTTGAAAATTGAAATCCATAAACGTGTTTTGTTCCTTGCATTACATTAAAACGTCTACAGTTTGTAAAAGCTATTATTTCTCGTATATGCCGCCATAACAAGAGAACATCACTGGAATGAAACAGAAAGTTAAGGGTGAACACCCCGGAGACGTCCTGAAACATGAACCTGTCGAGGAGCGGGCGAATCCTCCCGCATACTGATTTTAGATATTAATAGAAAGTAGGCTGCAGCTTGTCATTATGGCAAAAGGCAACGCCGCCAGTTTCTAGACATCTTGTAAATAAGGAAAAGTATCACCGCCACAAGTGGCTGGTTTCAAATGATCATTCCGTGTATAATAAAAATTAAATAAGAAATAGCGAACAAAGAAAAGAGAAAACAAGCTGTTATTTTTTATTATGATAAAGAAAAGAAGACGCGTAAAATGTTTTCTTCACGATGACGAAAATCTAATTATGCCAATAAATTCCAATACAATAAAAATGTATTTCTTTAAGAGCTGAAATAAATTTTTATCTGCAGTAATTTGGCATTTTTACCTTTAACATCTGTCACGAAACTATATTAAAAATTTTGCAGCTGCGCGAAATGGAAGTTATTCATCCACAGAAGTTTGAAAAAGTTGCTGAAAGAAGCGAGCCCTTCCTTCAAAAAATATAACTCTCAAATTACTCACAATTAAAAGACGAAAGAGGTTTTAAGTTTTACGCATAACCAAGGACCGTAAGAAAAGGCCTTCAATCAGCGCTTCAGAAATCGATCAGACTCGTTTTTTAATAATGTCGGTAAATTTTAAGAATTTTTTTCTTCTACCATCCAGTTTTCGTATTGATTGGCGACTTTAGAAAAAAATAAATTTGAGGTTATCTTTTAAGTCTGCGCTATCCTCTTATCGTTGAAAAAAAATTAAATACGAAGCCAAGCGTTCATAAAAAATTCTTTTGATAGGAAGAAAACTTAAGCACTCTGTACAAGGGCATCACAAAAAGAATCGAATACGGACTTAGAAAAATAATGAAAAAATACCAGATTTAAAATATTTTAACATTAAAAATTTTGGACCATTAACAAAAATTTGTACAAGAAAAGCTTAAATAGTCGTTATCATTTATAGAAATCCGCTATAATTGTTAATTAGCTTCTTTCGGTTGGGGAACCTATCTACTTATATAATCCCTGGGAAAAAGTTTACGTATCTCATTGACCACTTGTTCAATGTTCAATTTTTTTTTTTGATAGATAAAGAAGATTTACATCGAGTTGAAGATAATACATTATTGTGTAAGATCTCCGCTATTACAAACAAGCGGAACTATTATCATATGTGTCATGCATTACCCGCACAGTTCATGTTGTTTGAAAGGTATCTGGAAAAAAAAATATTCGTAGTATCACTGCAGGGTTGGAAAAAAATATTCGTATTACCTTCCATTCTTGCAACTTTGTTTTAAAAAGTGTGTTCTCTCCCCCTACGATAACATGAGGTACTCCGAAGTATTGACAATTTGCATGCGCAATGAATGTGAAAAATAGGTAATACACATTTGAGTAAGGGAAATAACATGGCGCCACGAAAACATCTTAGTGAGACATTTAAACAAGCAGTTATTGAGCAGATACAAAGGGAAAAAGAGCCGAAAGGACGTATCTGAACTGATGAACTACTATCATCTATATATGGAAGAAGATCTAGCAGAGAGGAACTGTGCAAACCCAACCTCGACCGAGACGTCCATGGGCAACGTTACAGAGGGATGATCGAAGATTGAGGTCGCTCTGCAAGACAATGAGAAGAATGCCTTCAAAGAACATGAATTTAGAGTAGTCCAACCCAGGTGTACATGTTTCAGATCGCACCTTAAGAAACCGGCTTCATGAGATAAGAAATCGTTACAATAAAGCTATACTCTTATGAAGAAGCATATGCGAGACCGGGTGACATCATGGGTCAAACAGCATAGAGACTGGACTAAAGACACGTGGGCTCATGTAATATTCAGTGATGAATGTCGCATATGCATTGGACATGGGGATGATGCTGGAAAATTCGTGTGGAGGCTCTCCTCGGAAAAGTTTCATGCCAGTTGTCTACAGTTCAGAACCAAATTCCCCCAGTCTCTGATGATATGGGGAGCATGTCGTTCAAAGGATCAGGACTATTATGTATTTTGAAAAGCACAATGAATGCTTCCGTATATTGCTCAGTTCTAGATGCCTTCTTAATCCCTACAATCCAAGATCCAATACGGAGATGCAGATCCCTCTATCAGCATGGCAATGCGTCATGTCATACAGCTGCATCCGTCACGAAAGAAAGATTGAAGCGATGAAATTAACTCCAAACTCACCCGACCTCAACTCGATCAAGAATCTGTGGTAATATTTGAAAAAAAAGGTGGTTAATGAAAAGAAACCCACTAACAAAGAGGAACTCAAAGCGGTTATCATCCAAAGCTGATCCGAAATTGATTCCAATACCAGTCGGAAATTTGTAGCATCTGTCCCACGGTGAATACAAGCCCACGGCAGAGCTACCAAATATTAGTAAATAATGAATTGCATGTTCTGTATGTAAATACGAATATTTTTTCCTACCCCTGCAGTGATACGAATATTTATATTCCAGGTACCTTTCAAACAACATGTTCTGTGTGGGTACTGTATGACATATTTTTAATAATAATTCCGCTTGTTTGTAATAGCGGACATCTTACATAATAAGGTATTATCTTTAACTCGATGTAAACCTTCTATATCTATCGAAAATAAATGTATTTTCGAAACATTGAACAGGTGGTCAATGAGATACGAAAATTTTTTTCCAAGAGTTGTACTCTCTAATGAAAGAAAAGCTGGACGTAGCTAATTAAATTACCGATTTCAACCATTAGATATTATTGCGAGATAAATTTAAACCATATTTTACAATTGAAATCAGAAGTTTTTCTTTCTTTGGGCAGATCCTAGATTAATAGCATGATTTCAATACACTAGTGCTCTAGACACAAGTTTTTATGCAATCTAATTGAAAAACAACAAACAATGGGGCCAGTTTCTTTACATATTTGTACGACTTAAATTCAATTTTTCAACGGCGTCAGCTCTTCGTAAAGCTGCTAACCTTATTGTCCATGGCATTGGTGTTCAACCATTTTTTACAATGAAGGACCAGTTTCACTTTTAAGAATCTCACGTTATTTTTTCACATGACGTTAACCGTGTTGTCGAGTTTATGAACTCTCCGTAACAAATACTAGGTAAGTCGTCGAAACGTCATCAATAAGTAATAAAGAGTTCAAGCAATTGTATATTATAATATTAAATAAGATATGTGCTTTAAATTCGTTTTCGCGAGATTCTCTATTTGCTACTCAGAGAGCTTACACTGCCAATTCAGCTAATTATGTATCTTCATGGATTTCCATATAAACCTATTCTAACACGGTACAATTACTCGTCCGCGGTTAAAGCTGCGACAGCGAAAGTCGTGGCCTCAGGTGGAATTTTTCTTTCCTTTTTCTACTTTGTAATTCTAAATACGTTTGAAGATTTTTTTTCAGTTTCATTATCGTTTCTTTAAGCTGATTAAATTTAGATGGGTTTCGATTTTTTTTCTTAATGTCTACTTGATTCTCAACGTATTAACTTTAATGAAAAAAATTTATTTCTCCTCAAGTAAAACGAAGCGCCAAAAATCTCAAGCGGTTACGCTTTAAAAACATTCTAAGATATCTCTATATAAAGGGTGCCCCATTTAAGTTGATAATGCAAAATATCTCACAAACGAAGCGTTTTATAAAGAAACTAGTTGTTACCCGCGGCTTCGCACGCCCGCGCCATCTGTTGAGGGGAATTACAAAGCAAAAGCAGATAATTTTAAATGAAAACCCTAAAAGTGGGGAAGGGGGGGGGGTTGTAGGGGGCTGATTTTTGGCGATAGAGCAGGTCCTTTATTGAAAAGCCTGCCCTAGCTCAAACCGTCTAGGAAGAGATAGAATTACAGATAAATAAATAAATAAATAAATAAATAAATAAATAAATAAATAAATAAATAAATAAACAAATAATAAATACACGCAAGGGTTTTAGTATATAAGATGTTTGAAATAGCTTACTTAATAAGCTAACTTATTTTAAAGGGGAAAATGAAGTTATTTATGTAAATTTTGTAAGGAGGCCGTTTATCTTATTTTATTCTTATTCCTCGGGGAAAAAAAGTGGTTACGAAAATGTCGACTCACTGGCAAGGGACTAAGAAAAATGATTGTAAAATTTGAAGAAACAGGCTCATTGGTTGTTCAGCCAGGAAGAGGACGAAAGCATGTTGATCTTCAGGTTGTGTAGTTTAGTTACTTCTGTATAAAACTATAATATGCTCTCTATTGATAGTTTTTACGTTTATTTATACAGGCTAATTGATATCCATTAATATAATCACAATTCGGTCACTTAAGCTTCAATTAAGCAGCACGAATATTAATGCACAAGTAGAGAAATACAAAATTTATAGCTGGCTCGAGTTTCGGATCAATAATACAAAGCTGTAACACTGGAGTGAAGAAATATGATTATAAATGTAAAAATACAAGAAATTCTGTATTTACATTCATACAATGTTTTAACAGTTCTTCCCCTTCATTTTTTTCCGAAAAATTCATGCTATGATGCAATCGAAAGTTCAAGGAAATGCCCTCAACTGCATCTATTAAAAGATCGGCCACGTGTTCATTCATCTGATGAGTCGATAATCAGCAATTGTGAAAAGACGAACGCTTCGTCATTAACATAAACCACCAATGACACTCCAAAACTTGTGCTGTTCCACGCCTTACTTAAAAATCACGTATTGAGAGCACTAATGAAAACACAAGTCCTAACAAGTGAACTTATGCCATCGACCATTCATTGCTGAATTTCAAAGAGGTTTAATGATAATTAGGCTGTCAAATTAGTGGCCTGAACCAAAGTGCTCTTTTCCTCTACTAGAGAAGTGATGATTTACCTTTACTGATGATTTCAGAAAGAGAAGAGATTTTCGATAGTTTTTCATGAACACCATGGAGAACTATAGAGAACATAGTTTGACCAACAGAAACCTACGTCTCTTAACAGTTTCGTCTCTCAGAAGAGGTATACCAGCATAACTACGGGAGGATCTCCAGCTCATGATGTTTCATCGGGAGCTCTGGGCATTAGGGTAAAAAGGATCACTACTGTATGCGAAAAGCCTTCTTCCCTGGTGCAATGAAAGAATTTTCTCGCCATTGTTGCGTGAAATGAGGTGATGTGAAATGCGTCATGACACACCTTTTCCAGTCAGATGCTCAAACATGGGGGTGTCGGTAAGAGTAGTTTTGCACACAAAGCTCCTGTAGAGTTCTCACGAAAATGCCCCGAGTTGTTGAAAGTGCAGCAAGTAGTCGTGGATGCGTCCACAGCACTGATAGGGAACACCATCACGCTTTCTCTTGGAATTAGATGATTCCATCAACTTAGAGTACTATATAATGAGTAGTAGTAATAGTACTGAATTGATTACTAGCAGTAGTACAATTAAAATTTCCAATGCGGTTGAACAGGGAAATATCGGGAAAGCAGAAGCTGATAGGTTCCCTTCCTATCAGTGCTGTGGACGCATCCACGACTGCAGCGCAGGCAGTGAGCTCTTTCAATAACTCAGGAGAATTTTCGTGGGAAGCGGACAGTATTGTCTGGTCTTGTTCCTATTGGTTTATTCTTGTCTTAGTGGATGAAGGAAACCATGCACACAAAGCGTGGACATCTTGGGCATTACAAGTTGCCATCTCTGGTCGGTTTGCAGACATGAATATAAATACAAGTTTTCCGCGATACAGTTTCGATCAGTTGCACACCATGCTAAACGTCGCTTCGCATTGATTCTGCTCAAGTGAGTCTATTCCATTGGTCCCGGAGAATGGTGATTGTACTGGCGGCATTTAGGAGACCTGTAGCAAAGTATTTCAGTTTGCTTCGTTCACACGTACTAATACTCGTCGATCCCTATTTGTCTTTATCCTTGGCCTATCACTTTGCGATGTCAATGATGTTGCTGTTTTGAGATTTCCACTTGAAATGATGTCACTTACAGTTAAACGGGATATATGCAGAATGACAAATCTCGCGTAGTGACCTGTTGCATAAGTGACATCTATGATGGTACTACGTTGGTACACGCGACCTATACTGCACCAATATAAATCACAAATGAGTCCAGCAAAGCATTTTTCTATTTATAAATTAGAACCCGTAAACATTTTTGTTTTTAGAAACGTTTCGGAGGGGTGTCCGGGAAGTAAATATTTTTTATATAGGGAAATAAAAGTTTACAGGAGGAATACATATATTTCATGCTTTTAATATTTTGAAAATTTAGCAATGAATCTCACCATAATGCCAACTGTTGACGTTCAATCGGCTTCATTGCTTCTACCTGGAACTTTATTTACGTATAATTTTTTTTTATTAGAATAAGAAGATAGACGAATTCATTTTAACAAATGAAAAGCATCCCAGGCGATTCTCTATGAAATAAATTTCGAAATTTGAAAGAGTAGTGTTGAAAGTCATGAAAAATAGTTTTTTTATACAATTCTTTATATTTATTTTCATCCCCCTAAGGTTGTTTAAATTAAATAAGTAATTTTTCTTTTTCCTATGGAAATTATCATAAAGCTAGCTAACGGCTGTATAAAAATGAATTCTGAAAAGTTGCCAATTTCAATGCAAATATTGCATCATACCAACGTGAATTAGAAACTGGATGAATAAGCTAGGGTTAAAAATGGAGCGAATCAGAGCAGAAAGCTCTAAAGGCAATGCTTGAATAGGTATCCGAGGCACATCAAATATTAAAGAAGACAAAAGCAGAGCTGAACTTCGGTTAATAAATGCATAGAGGGTGCTGTTTTTCCTGCATTGCATTACTGTATTTTGGAAGGTCATATGACGCTAAAGGCGTCTATCTAACTAAGTGGCTTCTCTTATTTTAGGATAGAGGTTCCCAACCCCCTAAGGGTGCGAAAACACAATCTTGGGGTGCGAGGAAAAGAGACTGTAATAACAAAAATAATTATTAGTTCATTCTGTCCTCATGATTCCAAATGAAATCGCTAACTTCTCTTGTCTTTTGTGTAAAGAATGGGGTGAGAATGTTTGCAGACTGTGCGAAGGTTCATTAATACTTTGTTTAAGGGTGCATATTATATATATCAATGATTTAAAATTCACATTATATAATGTTTGTTCTCTCTGCTAAAATAATATAAGTATTCATCTTAAATGCATAAATCATCTCAATCCATGTTTTTTAAATTATCAAGTATAATGGTGTCATTAAAATGTTTTAATATCGTCTTTTATTAACAAGTACCTTCAAAGCATTTTAATTTATTCCAAGAAGATCACTTGCTTCAAGATATTTTCTCTTGTTGAAGTTTTGATTAAAGTTGCAAATTTTATTAGGGATTTCGGGGAGACCTTCCTGTGCAGCATAGTAGGGAATAAGGGGCGTAACCAAACTGCACAAGTGGCAGTCAGTCTAGAAAACATTCCTGTGAGTCAAAAGGGTGAATAGGTTAAGCATAAAGTCATCTCTATCCTTTCACTACGTAGTTCTCCGGAAGGAAATTTTAATTTAGGATAAGCATCCATCATTCAAGATAATGGCCGAACTTAATGATGAAATAAATCTTCAAACTCCAAAACAATCTGTTTGATTTAAATATCGCAAGGAACACAAAATTGTATTTAACAGCTTTTATCTAATCGATTTTCTTTTTATTATTTTTGATGTTAAAGTTAATAAATAACATGTTGGCTGAAAATGTAAATTCAACAAGACGGCTAAATTTTTAATTACGTTCGTTTGCTTACTTTTATAAATAACTGACTCGTATAGTCTTCGGAACATGAAATTTCTGATATTACATGTTAATAGCAATAATTAGGTTACATACTTAATTATTTATGTTTGGGGTGCGCAAAGGTTCTTTGAAGGAAGGAAAACAAAAAGTGCTATTAGAGCCATGACGATTTAAGCTTCCGCGACATTAGATATAAACCTCTAAACCTTGAGCAAGGATGGATAATTAAACCAAGAGAAAAAGAAAAAAAAAGAAAAAGACAACTCGGCTGAGTCTTTTTACATAAAGGGGGAATTTTAAGCTAATCTTTATTTGTTTTAAAGCCAATCGCTTTTATTGGATATTTTTATGAGAGTACGAATTGCCGCACGATGTATGCGATGCAACTATTCTGAAAGTTGACTGCATTGCAGTCAAAATGTACACATAGAATTAAATTCTTATTGTAGCCAAGTCAAATTTCTAAGTCATTACACAACGTTTTCAGTTAAGTACCATCGGCCTCGATGGCTCAGGGGTTGCGTGGTCGCCTCTGATGCCCGAGGACGCGGGTTCGACCCCGGCCGAGGACGGCGACGATTTTTTCAGGGGGAAAATCCTGAGATCACGCACTTCCTTCGGAAGGGAAGTAAAGCCGTTGGTCTCGTGTAGTCGTTTGCCGGCTGCACGTTAAAGAGCCCTTGCGAGACAAAATTTGCGGCTCCCAAAACGCCGTCCTGAAATGACCACGGCAGTTGAAAAGGACGTTAATACCAAACAAACCAAACCAAACCAGTTAAGTACCTGCAGAATCCTAACAACTCGTTTGTTTCGTTTATTAATCTACACTCCATGACACATTTTTGGCATTTTTTTCTGTTTCGACGCTTCCTGTAAAGCATATTAATTTTTTTTCTCTGGAAACAAAAGCACTCAGGAAAATCCCATTTTCGTAATTATTTACGTCAGTTCAAGGCTTCACATGACTAATTTGTCAGATGGCTAATTAAGTAAATTAAACCAAAAAACATTTTTTTGTTAAGTACCAAGTGGAAGAAAAGCATGGCAATTTTTTTAAAAATAGAGACAAAAGTTTGGAAATTGTCAATTTAATGCTTAGTACAGTCTCCTTTTGCACAAATTACTGCTTGAATTCGGCGTGGCATGGACTCAATTGTTTACTTTGAATGAATTACATTAGCACCACGCTTTTTGCAGTGCACACGTTAATTCGTCCACTGTTTTTGGATGCTGTTTTTTTTACCATCGTCTTCATATAGCTCCATACGTTTTCTATCGGATTCAAATCCGGGCTATTGCCTGGCCATTCCAGGACAGTTATATCTTGTTCGTCAACTAATCCTGTTTTCTTGTTGTTTTTTTTTTTTTTGCTCGATGGCACGGAGCTCCGTCCAGTTGATATATAAATTTATGTTCCTCGCAAAAAAACCAAAAAAAACCCCACTTCGTTGGGATAAGATGGTCTTCCATGATGTGAATGTAGCGTTCACGGTTGATGTTACCACTGATGAAGCAAAGACTTGGCACACACTGTTCCATACACCATCACTCCAACTGGAAACTTCAGTCCGTAAAACGCATTGTGGATTAAGCGCTTCATTAACTTTACGGATTACGAGTAGTGTGCCATCGTAGTTCAAGCAAAAACGACTCCTCATTGAATATAACTCTTTCCCAATCTTCAAAATTCCAATGACGAGGTTTTTTATCCCACTGAAGTCTTGCTTTCTTCATTTTTTCATTAAGTGGCTTTTTCCTGGCATTGTAGAAGGTGTAACCAAATTCTTTCAGCCTCCTGATTGTTGTCTTGGATGATACATCTCGTTTGATGATTGATGTAAGTAAGTTATTTCTTTACCAGTCTGTGTACGTGAGTGTTTCACCAAATTTCTTAGGCGATTATCTTAGGCTTTGGTTGTGATTCTTTTTCGACCTGGCCGTTTTGAAGGCGTGCATATTAATTTCAGTTCTTCTGAAGTGGAGATAATTTTGTTAACTGTGGATGCACTCAAGTTGAGCTCCCTAGAAGTTTGTTTCATTTTGTTTTTCCATTTGGTAATTATCAAATCACGTATGCCCTGATCAATTTGCTTTGTTGGAGGCATTTTCACTTGTTGCCGATAACAAATTGTTTTTCAAATTAGCGAAATTTTTTATAATTGGAAGAGAATGCTTTCGCTCTCCCCCCATAAAAATGTATTAAACACATACTGTCGAAAAAATTAAAAATTTTGAAAGCTTTTAGAATTTTTATTTGAAATCAGCAAAAATTGTCAAAATTTTGTCTCAATTTTTAAAATTGCCTTTAAAATTGCCATACTTTTTGTCCACTTGGTACTTAACAAAAAATGTTTTGGTTTAATTTACTTAATTAGGCATCTGACAAATTAGTCACGTGAAGCCATGATCTGACGTAAATAAATACGAAAATGGGATTTTTCCCGAGTGTTTTTGTTTCCAGAGATTGAATTAATATGCTTAATCAGAATCGTCGAAACAGAAAAATTGCAAAAAATATGTCATGGAGTGCATTTGTTTCTCTTCTCGCTAGTTGTCTCCTATATACTTTTGTATATACAATAAAATTTTCTTTTCTCGTGTTTTCGTTTAATCAAGGAGAATATTTCTTTATTTTCCTTACAATTCATGCAATGTGTGGATATTTCTGTTTTAAAAACTAACTTACTAGAAACAATTTCGGTAACGAAAGACGTTACTACTTCATATGAACCATTTTTTAGGAATGTAATATCGGAAAACATAATTTTAATAAATAATTAAAATTATGAATTCAGAAAGCGTTAGATAGATTCAGTCGTAGGTCTTACAAATTTTTTGACTTCTAAATATGTTTAGGTTACTTTCGTCTCCCCCCCCCCCCGTCCATTATTCTCTATACAGCGCATTTCACCCTAAAGTAAACCAATAGCTAAATTCTAAAATACAAGCCTGACCAAGTACTTTCAATGGAAGAATTATTGTATTTTTATATGAGGGGTTTTTACTATTCCCAAAAAAACCCAAAAAACAAACGACGTCATTTTCGAATATGGAAGTCAACTTTGAAATGTGCAATGGAAACTCTTTTTTTTTCAGATTAAACACAACATTTGCTTTTTTTCAATTGATCCAACCGTTTAGAAAAAATAAAAGTGTGTGGTGTTTGGATTTAAAGAAAAACGTAAAAAAAAACAACAAAAAAACCCCAAAAAATTGGGTTTCACACAAAACCTAACCTAACGCGCTGTCAACCTTTGTTGTGTACAATCTGAAAATCCCTCTATTTATCCACGCTACATAGATAAAAGCTACAGAAATAGCTCCTTTATTCGGATCTGTCTCGCATATAACGCACTCAATTAGCTGCAGGACAGAAGTGGCAGTGACTGGTAAAGACAAAGCGGACGAATTTCCTCTCGGGATTACCGGTCGAAGAGCAACGGCATCTGGTAGCATTAAATTACAATTGCATTAACTTTAAGCAGGTTTCAAACAATGTTTTAAGTTAAAAGCTGCCGTCAGTTAATTAAAAATGTTTTAATTAGATTTAAGGCGAGACACGCCACTCTCCGACTAAATTTTGGGATATAGTGGTGAAGGCTTTTAAGATCTTAAAAGACACCTTTTAAAATGTGAATGAGTTACGTTTTAATTGCTTCCCAAAATATTTGTATTTAAACAAGATAAATTTTGGATTTATTTAAATCCTAATGTATCAGAAATAATTATTTTTTTATAATTTCACATTAAATTAAACAGAATCTCTATTAATAAAAGTCAATGTATACGTGTATCTGTATGTTCGCGATCATCTACAACCACGAAACTGGCGGGGCGTCAAACTTTGCATACTGCTTTAACAAGTGGGGGAAAGGTTTTTAACTGGGTAAGAATTCCTCAAGTGGGCCCCTCAAAAACAAACATGTCGTGAAATTTAAAACTTTCATTATAATTTGGTATAACATTTTGGTGATCTTTTTTTACGCGAAAGCCATCAATTTTTGTCAAGCTATTCAATCGTACTGTTGGGCTGCTAAGCAAGTAATTACTCTTCATCATTCAGCAAGTGCTTACAACACTTGCTTTACAGGAAAGCTCCCTATTGAAGAGTTACAGTGGTACGATTGAATACATTGTAGCTTGACAAAAAATGATGGCATTCGCGTAAAAACAGAGCTCACCAAAATTTTTTTTCAAATTCTAAATCGTTAATAAATACACATTCAATGTGTTTTTTCAAAATTGTTGAAGTCGATTGAGAACATTAAAAAAATAGTCATTTTTTATTAAACATTAAAAATACTCATTTTTTATTAAAAGTTTATTTATTTACATGTATTTATTTTATTTTATTTTTTATTTATTTTTTTATTATTATTTTTTATTATTATTATTATTATTTTTTTTTACACAAAAATTCAGAAGTTGCGATTTTGACGTGAGAAACGAAGAACGTGGAAACACAAAGTGATCTATGAAGAGCTGCTGAAAGCTGGCGAAGCCGTTAATACTGAACGCTACCGACCACAAACGATCGATTTGAATCGAGGTTTGCGTGAAAAACGACCAGAGTATCAAAAAAGGCAACAAAAAAGTGATTTTGCTTCATGATAATGCACTATCACGCACAGCAAAACTGGTCAAGGAAACGATTGAGGCGTTTAGTTGGGAAATACTTCCGCATGCGGCTTATTTTGGCTCCGTCCGATTACTACTTATTTGCATCGATGGGACACGCACTTGCTGAGCAGTGCTTCACTTCTTACGAAAATGGCTCGATGACTGGTTTGCCTCAAAAGAGCAACAGTGTTTTTGGCGTGGTATCCACAAATTGTCAGATAGGTGGTAAAAATGTATAGCCAGCGATAGGGGACAGCAGTCCTATGGAAATTTTTTTTTTCGAATTTTCATTAAGAATTTTTACTGTATTAATTCTAAGCGTTTTCATGCGATTATTTTTAAAATATTTTAAAATTTAATAAAAAAAAAACAACGAGTCAGAGCCACGCCGAAAGAGTCTATGTGTGTGTGTGTGTGTATTGAAAAATATTGGATTCTTAAAGACCATTAAAAAGTAGAATAGGAATGTCTGTAAGACCCACTCTCTATCTCTTTGTATTCATCGATAAAACTGGGTTCAAAACTTTAAAAGTTCCACACTTTCAGGGCCTCTATCTCCTAAACGGGTGGATGAATTAAAAAAACACCAAGAATAAAACATTTCTCCAATATTGTGTACAATCTGAATATATCATTAGAAATAGGGGTTCCTATTTAAGATTTCAAAGTTACCCCTCCACCCAGCCCCTTGTTTTTAAATAACTTAGCTCCTTCAGCCCAACCCCCGCGAAATAATTCACTTTTGATTTTGGACATTTTTTCGTACAATGCTTAGTTTCTAAGATATTCAGTTGTCTCAAGATAAATGCCTCACCCTGTATATTGATAATACAATCACATTTTGCATTTCCAATAATTATATCCTAAAAAACTTAATTTAGTCTTTCTAAAATTTACCCTGAACAACCTGGCTTTGCTAAATTCAATTAATCCAAGCCACAGCGAAGCAGAGTATCTACTCTAGTGATAGAATATACATTAGGAGTTCTTAATGACTCCCTCTAAGTAATTATTGTATTTTATGAGAGTTGCCCAAATGAAAAGTGGACGCATCCCGTATGCTAGTAGATTCCAGACGTGTACCGGAGCGCATAAATTGCGCCTTCACCTGTTCGTGCGTATACGACTAACGTTAGGAGGTGGTGTAAAAATGGATGCGTCCAGAATAAAACAGCGAGGCAATCAATAAAAAACAAATGTCCAGATCTTCTCTTACAACAGTTAATCCTTCTGCACGACAATGCGCGCCCCCGCGTCTCCCGTGAAGCCACAATGATGTTACAGAAATTCGGAATTGTCACGATGTGATTACCACAGCTTTGGGCCGCTCAAGGGAAACGTTTTAATTCGGGCGAAAACGTGAAGGATGGAGTGAAACATTTATTCAAAAAATAACCACAATTCTTCTGCGCCAAGGAAACTGACCTGCTTGTAAACGATGGGACCAGTGCCTCAATAAACATGGTGATTACATTTAAGTTTCAAATAAAGGCTTTATATATCCAGATTTTGTCCACTTTTCATTTGGTCAACCCTTATTAAAAAAACATTGTTTCAAACTCATTGTTTATTTTATTTCTTTGTTAAGCATTATTGTGAATAATCATTTTTAATAATAAAATAATCACTGGATCTGAAGAAGGATACAGTTGTATCAGAAAACGTTCATCTGCTTTTGTGTTAGACTTTTCAACGAGTTACAGTTTTTTATGGACGAGGGATTTTGGACTAACATTAAAGAAGATTTCAAAAAAAAAATAAAGTAAAATTAAAAAAGATTAAAATTCATATGAACAACACTTCATAAAAAAAACTTGTAATTTTAAAATACTTTAATTCTTACTGTTTTCTTGAGTTGAGCTTTTCAAATGTTTTATGTTATTAATACAGGGTGTCTCACCTAAAGTGAACCAACAGCTAACTTATAAAATACAAATCTGACAGAAGCAGAACTCATGGGATAGTAGGTCCTTGATTCGCGATCGGACACCACGTGTGTTCCACGCCCTGCGGCGGCCACAATTGTGTGTGGGAAGTGGCTGTGTGTTTGAGTCATGTGAAATGCAATGTCTTCGTGAGTTGACGGCATTCGAACGGGGCATGGTGATGGGTGCCCGACGATTGGGAAATTCGATTTCAGCAGTCGTGCATGAATTCGGCTTCACACGTTCAACCGTGTCTAGGGTATACCGAAAATGGTTAGAGGAAGACGTAACAGTCCACAACAGAGACTATTACCGGGCGTCCAGTCACCCTCGAAGACCGTGACCGCGTTTTCCTGGTATGGAATGGGCCCACTTGTTCTTCTGGAAAACATGTTGAATGATCTGTGGTATCCTCAACTGCTCTAAAGACCATCTCCACCCGTTTTTGGCTTTCCAACACCCCGACGACCTTGCCGTCTTTCCAGATGACAATGTGCCGCCAGATCGCTCCGATGTCGCCCGAGAATAGTTTGAAGAGCATGTAGGGGAGTTCCAATGACTGGACTGGCCACCCCGAAGCTTTGATATGAAGCCTATCGAGCAAATCTGGGATGCCGTTGAACTCAGTCTCCGTGTGCTGGATCCTCTACCCACGAACAGATCGCTATTGGCTACCGCTCTACAGACTGTGCGGTGTCATCTGCCTCCGGAAGTGTACCAGAGAATTGCAGACTCACTTCCATGCCGTATCGCTGCGCTCCACAGGGCCAGAGGGAGCCCGACCATATATTAGATGACTATCCGATGAGTTTTGGTCAGTCAGTGTACTTTCAAAAGAAGAATTATTGTAATTTTTTCTGAGAGGTTTATATGCGTATTCCATTTCCAAAAAAAAACCGATACCATTTTCGAAAATGGAAGTCAACTTTGAAATGTGAATGTAAACCCTTAATAATGGTATTTTCAGATTGTACACAACATTTGAGAAATGTTTTATTCTTGTGTTTTTTCAATTGATCCAACCGTTTAGGTAATAGAGGCAGTGAAAGTGTGGTGTAGACTCACCGTCAACCTTTGTTTTCGTTTAAATTGATGAACAATTTGGTTTTTTTTTGATTTTTTGCTTTTTCTTTAAATTCAAGCATACGCTGTATTTATGATTTTAGTAATTTTTAAATAACGAAAGCAATGATACAACAGTAAGAGTTTACTTTCTCATACAAATTCAAATTAAAAACTGACAAATAAATCTTCCGATTCGGGTGAAAAATTATTTGCATTAAGATTGAAACAAAGGACTACAGATTTCCTTATTCTGCAATCATTTTAATCAGTGGTGCAAACGCGCAGATCAAAAGTCATTAAAAGAAAATGATTTCAATATTTGAATTTTGACGTAGAACTACGTCTATCAGGGGTGCAGCCGAGGAAAAATTCAGACGCGATTTTTTGTTCAAAAAGTGATGTACATATCTCAGTCTATATCTTTCTATCACTATATCCTACAACTATAGTCATTATCTCGTTGGAAAGAGGAAGGTTGAGTCTTGAATAATGAGCAAAAATTTCACCAAATGAGCCACTGGGTCAAAAGTTACAGCAAACTAAAGTTAAGTGAATTTTATGCTCGCCATCGTAATAACGGACTGGCGCTGCTGCAGCGTATACGTGTGCGGGATGTATTGGAACTTAAATGGAGCTAACCATGGCCTACGAGAAAAGGCCTGTGCATTTAATATAAAGAAGGCCTGTGCATTAGGTACAAAAACATGGAAACACGAGCGTTTTAAGATAATATCATGAAATCCTGTCAACTGCCGGCGAAATCAGTACATTAAATCAACGACGGTGGACGTTGTCACAACAAAGAAAAAATCTAACAATGAGTTATCTAACAATGGATTATTTCCCGATTATACAAACGGGTGGGTTCGCTTCTAGTTTTCTACTAAAAATATGTTGTAAAATAATAAAATATATATTATTTTAAGCAGATTAATTATTTTAAGAAATGAACTTTGAAGTTTTGTTAATTTCTTAAAACAAAACAATAAATCTGACTAAAAAAATATATGTTTTCAAACATGTTGGTCTTAGTTGTTTGTAAAAATATAAATATATGGGTCTTTAAAACAACAGTGATTTTACGACATAGAATCGACGCGTTTCAGCCGTGGCTTTCTTCAGGACTGATTCAGATACAAGGGTTCGAATTAAAAACATTCATGAACATTACTCTTCGATCTAAGACAGCAAATGGGCAGCGTAAAGCGAGTGGTGTGGCAATTTATAGAAATTTAAATAGTGTAGCAGACTGTAAACCTGTCGAGCATCACATAAATGTAAGACGGAGAATGACTGAATATGGAGTTGGCGATTTATGTTTAATGGACGTTACCTTAAATGGTTCTTCAAAATTTATATTGGGCTCGATATATGTACATCCAAATACTTCACGTTTAGATTTAAAAATATTCTTATTTTATGGATTAAAGAAATACACAGCAAATAGATGAACAGTTTGAGGTGGATGCGGATATGCCTATGATATTGATGGGCGATTTTAAAATAGATGCCAAACGAAACGAAGGAGCATTTGAATTTATGAAACATCATTTCAATTTAGACATAGTCCCGACTAACTATCCAACTACATTGGGAAATACTTCCATTGATCTGTCATCTGTTTGTTACTTTTCATATCACAGACCTATTCTTCACAAAATTGTAATGTAATTGAATATAGTAACTTTTTTTTTTAATTTTGTTCTTTTTTTTGCCAAAAAATACACACTAACGGTAACCAATAATAACATACAGTAGTAGTTGTACGCCTTAAAAACCCGCGGCTTTGGCAGTCACCAGAGCCTCCGTCAATTTTTTTTTCTTTCGTTTTACAGTTTGTAAAAATCTCTGTCGTTGATGTCAACATAGTTTCTTCAAAGAATGACAAGTCATTTGTAAAACCAATTAAAGATTCAAGAAACTTTTTCATTAGACTTCGCTGCATTCTTAAGAAAATCTGCGATTAAAATTTTAATTAAGACAATGATTTTAAAAAGGATATTTTGAAATATTTTAGATTCATTCAACAATATTTTGAAACATAGGTATATCTGCAGCATGGCAATTCCAGGCATTCATATGCCACGTGCTACTCAAAATATCGAGGGTATTAAGATATTATTAAAAGAGGATGATGAATAAAAATTACGATAGTCTTTCAGCGACATTAGCCTCTCAGCTAAAGACGTACGTACATTAGTCTGTACTGGGTAACAATCAAGGAAAGTGGGAATATGGTTTGGTTTGTTTGGTATTAACGTCCTTTTCAACTGCCATGGTCATTTCAGGATGGCGTTATAGGGGCCGCAAATTTTGCCTCGCAAGGGTTTTTTAACGTGCAGCCGGCAAACGACTACACGGGACCAAGGACTTGGCTTCCTTCCGAAGGAAATGCATGATCTCAGGATTTTCCCCCTGAAAAAATCCTCGTCGTCCTCGGCCGGGGTCAAATCCGCGTCCTCGGGCATCAGAGGCAATCACGCAACCACTGAGCGACCTTGTGAATATGGAGAGGGTGGAGATACAGTCCAAGCCATCAATAACTTGCAAACCCTGCAATGCACAAAGTGCGACAATTAAATAACGACAACTGGTTTCAGTACAGCCAAGATATAAAAAAAATAGGATAGATAAAAACTTTTTCAAACAGCGCTTTTCCATGTAAAATTTTGATTCAAGGCGCCTTCTCTTGAGTAAACCAACAAACATAAACCAATTCTTTTTCATATTTATTCCCCCTCCCCTTTAGATTTTTTGAAATTTTTTTAGATTGTCACCGACTTTACATATGTGTACAAAATTTCAGCACGATCGGACTAGTGTAAGGGGTTGAAATATTAATCACAAGATTTCATCCACCAAACATAACCCAAACGGTGAAAATTATACAAGCCTTATAATAAGGAAAATTGTCAGTTCTAATATTGAATCTCAAGATTTACAGCACGATTAAAATTCACGGTGTAACCAAAATAAAATGTATACCAGCAACCAATGCCCTTCCATTATCTACTTAATAAATCCACCCATAATTATATTTATTTTTTAAACGGCACTATCCTACAAAGTAAACCAACCACTTGAGATCTAGGGGTGATCTTCAATTCAAACCTCTCATTTGCAGACCATATTAATTTCAGGTTATCTTTCCTTTAGAGAATCAATTATCTTCCCTGCTTTGACAAACGATAGCCTCTATCCGAAACGTCAGCTTTTTATTTTTGATTTATTTACATGTATTTCATTTTTTATTAAATATCTATTAATTACTTTAATAGTTTAGTAAGACCTGTATTAGAGTACAGAGAGTTGTTAAAAATCTATGGTAGGAAAAAGTGTGTTCAATCTGATAGCCCTGCATTGCAGTTTCCACTGCAGGAAGCTGGAACACAGAACATCAACATCAATTCGTAACCACTCCTGTTGACACGCTTTTCAAACAACCACCAATGTTCGCGATCGTCTATTTCCGAGAGCCTGTTTAAGTAGGCCAAAGCCAGAAAAATCCATAGGCGATGCGTCCAGCAACTTTACATGTAAATCGCTGAATGGAATGGAGAATGCGTTCCAGGAACAGACAAGTTGATGCGACCGTGTGACTCGATACCTTGTCATGGTGCAGCCACACCATATTTATCTCTGTACTGTACAAATCGGGGATGTCACGGGTAAATATGGAGATTAAAACGTTATTCTGATAGTACATAGTAGAGCGTTGCTTTTACCCATGCGACTTTTACCTGTTCTCCCGTCTGAAAAAACGAACTCAAAAACGCAGTTTCAAGACTATCTCCTAAAGACCATCTCCTGTAAAGCAGTGCTTCTCATACTTTTTTAAACGAGTACCACTTCGTAAGGATTAGTACGCCTCAAGTATCACTGTCAAATGTAACTTCAAAGAAAAAGTAACTACATGTTTGGTTATTTATTTACATTGTCTGATATTTATAGCTATGTTATTTATTGTATGAATTCATGATATTTTTTTAACCTTCTATGTTGGCAGAAGTGCTTAGTTGCAGGAGGGGGTACTTTGAAGGTGGTCGTGCTTAGCACGTGATAACACATCATATCCATCAGGAAGTAAAATCTTCGAAATTACTGATTGTAGTAGTATAACTGTGGCACATTTAATGCCATTTAAATCCTATGTTTATGCTAACAGTCTATAAGCACGTAAACTGCCACGAGAAACTGCAATTTTGTCTCAAGAATTTTGGCCTCGGTACGCCACAATCCAACGTTAATGTCTCATACTTTGTTCATTATTTTTAATGTGCATTCAGATGTATACAATACATAAAATTATGGATTCGTGGTTGCAACTAATGATGCATTGATTTGTACAGTTCTACAGAATTAACAACCAGGAAACATTAACTTGCCCTTTATTACTATGAAATACCATATTTTATCAAAAATTATTTATAAGCTACGTGCTTTTCCTGTGATTAACTTACAAGCAGAACCAGATGCTTTAATCGTTAAATGAAAATTCCCTCCACGACTTTCAAATTTTCGCCAACTCTTATCACGTCGAGTAAGCTTAAGGAAGGAAGAGTGTCATTTTTCACCTAGGTGTTGAAAAGGCTTATCGACTTTCAGAGGGGATAACACTTTTATCGAACTTCAAACTTCTACGCAATTTGCCCAATATTGCTCTCAATGGCTTAGTTAAACGGCACTTCGGTAAGATGAGAGCAGCCATTAACTGATTAAGGTTGAGACAGGTGTCCTTGGAAAATTGCTGCTTCTCTTGCTTCCTCGACTATTACACGTTCCACATATTTCTTGGGAATAGATAATCTTTAAATGTTGCTCCTGACCTGAAATAATTCCTTGGAACGTGCAATCTAAACAAAATTCTTAGTAAATATCTCACCTACGCATTTCCTTGAACCAACTTTCTGCGTTATTTTCATCTTCTCCCTTTACATATTCAAAACTGTGTATTCTTTTTGTATGGAAAATCGATTTTGGTGATTCTGCTTTTAGAGAGATTAGCTAATCAACTATACAGTACGAGTTGTGGAAAAATTAATCGTTTCGTTAAACAGTAACTGTGTCGTTATGCTAAATTAAAATGCAATGCCGGATCTGAAATTTATTATCAACAGCTAATTTGTTGTAAAATATGCATCAAACAAAATTTGCAATCAATAAAGTTCTGAGCGAAGAGCTGAACAAATATTGAAATTATCAATAATTGACTTCTAGCGAAGTCTGCATAATCGCCTCAGCTGACCCTATTATTCAGCCCTGTTTCGGTTTCCAATGTTTCGAAAGCTTTTCAAACATATGGCTTACCTTATTAAATAGACAAAAAAACGACAAATTTACGACAGTGTTTGCTTGTAAAATTGTCAGAGAACCACTTTATATGCTACTATCGATAATTTAGGTTAATAGTCTTACAAACAAACGAACAAGCAGCAAAGTGCTTTTTTCATATTTAAAATACTTTTTTCTCGAAAAAAGAAGTTGCGAACTGGACTTTTTTATATTTTGGACAAAACAAAATCATCAATTTTAGTTTTGCCATTTTTTTAAATTTAATTATTTGGAGCTTTAGCAAAAAGCTACTTATAAGAATTCACGCTTAGTCTATATATTTATCCGGCTGTCGGCCCTTTGCAAACGGATTAACTTTTTCAAATTCTGTTTTCAGAAATATGACCATCAAAATCTTACCTCTGCTGTATCAACTAATCAGAATTTTCCGTAGACCCCTTCAAGTCGAATTCACATGCTAAAACGGTGACTGTAAAGAATACAAAGAATAATGGCAGGTTATATAACAATCGTTTTGTTCAAGAATGAATATATTGTTATTTTCTATTCATCTTTTAAGCATTGACATCGGCAGGCGCACGTGAAATCGCTTTGTGGACGCACGATTGCTCAAGTGCTCATTATTAAGTAGCGGAAGAATGGAGCTACTTATTGGTTTTAAATGTCCGTCCGTCCCCTTCATAATTTCTACATTTTTTGAGGAAGAAGTTTGAAATTCGTAATGTAGCTTACTATGGGCATGTCCCCATTCACTATTTAGTTTGGTTTTGATTGGTGTACTGGGGTCGGAATTACTGGGGTGGGATTCAGAGAGGATAAAAATTCTGTATCCTATTCTGGTACGTAAAGGAATAAAATTCAGTATCCAGTTTCCTCTAGGCAAGATCTAGATTACTATGAAGTTGCAGTGGGGTCGGAATTGCGGGGGTGGCAGTCACTTGGTCTTTAGAACTATGGCAACATATGGCATATTGCATGTCATTCGATCGACGGAAATGATGAGAAAGGAAAGAAGATACGAGCTTTTTTACATTTCTACATACTATGTTCGAGGAAATCATTTTTTTGATTAAAAAACTTTGGGAGAGGTAAAAAGTGCAATTAAAGGGGTAAAAATAGATGATCGCAGTGTCTGCTACTTGCTTTACCCTTCTCGGCGGGGGGGAAGGGGGGAGGCTGGGTTAATTTCTTGTTAATAAATGTATAAATGTATTTCTACTAAAGCTCCTCCTTGGAATGTTTACAAGATTTTATTAATACAATGCATTTCATAAATTTCTTGCAAAATTTAAGAAAACCTGCAACTCGCTTCAAATAACGACATAATTTTAGTGAAATAATGAAATATATTGCACACGTCATTGCATTTTTAAGAGTTTTAGGTAAAAAGAATGCATGCTAGGTGTGTTACGTTTATCTGGCCGTCCGGCCATCCGCCCTTTGCAAGGTAACTTGAAAACTAATTAACTTTTTCAAATTCTGTTTTCAAAAATCTGACCATCAAGGTTTTAGCTTGGCTGTATCAAGTTTTCAGGCTTTTTCATGGACTCTTTCAAGTCGATTGCACGTGATAAAACAGTGACTAAAGAATACCAAGATAATGGCATGTCATTTAACAATCGATTCGTCAAGAATGAATACACTGAATACTATGTTTGCTTGAATACAGCAAGGCACACCCAAAGTTACAAGATTATTCTAAATAAACGAATTTCGAATCTCTTAGAATCCTTCTTTCCTTATAATACTACTAATAATTGGAACTCACTCACATATAACAGAAACCAAATTATTAACTGTACGTTAAAGCGATGTCCTGATCACAAACGACATGCCTTATACATATTTTACGTCAATCGGCCAATTAGTTTTTCGTCAGTGGGAATTAGTTTATTTTCTTTATCCTCATTTACCCTCTAGGAGTGCAAAAGTACAATAATATCTTTTAAGCATTGTTGACATGGGCATTCGCACATGAGGATCTTTTTGTCACAGCTAAAGCTCCTTCTTGGAAATGTTTACAAGATCTTATTTTGTTATCAAATTAAGTGAAAAAAATTAGTTAAGGCATCGTTATCCAACGATATAAGGGTTTTAGCATCAAAATGTTACGAGTAGTAGCGGCTCGTGACTGTAATAAGTGGAGGGACACACTTTTTTCAGATACAATGGCTGCTAAAATCCAAAGCATTTTCGTTCAAAAATTACATCCCGGGGGCCCCTGCCGGAGCTTCAGAGGCCTATATCAGTTTCCTTGTACATTGTCTGTATTAGTTTAGTAACAAACTGTAAAAATACAAAATTTCAGGTTCTTAGGCCTTTTCTTTTAAAAGTTATATCTTGATTCTATTTGGAGCCTCGCGACCCCGGCGGAGCCCTAGAGGCTTAAAAAACTTTTCTTGTATATTGGTTTTATTTTTTTAGAACCGCACTACAAATTTACGAAATTTCAGGATTTTAAGTCTCTTTGTTCAAAAGATAAAAAGGAACCGTGAAATTCATACAAGTGGCCCCTGAGGGGCCCCGGGCTACCCTAGACGAGTCGCTATATTTTTTGCACCGTCCTCTGTATAGGGCCTAAGTGTGTACAAAATTTCAAGCCTCTAGTCAATCCTTTTAAAAGTTACGGCGTGTGATATATACGCACACTTGTGTACAGTCACGATAGGGGTTTCATCATATTACATATAATGCTACAACCCTAAAAAGCAGGTTTTCGGAGGTGTTTTTATGTGTTTCACCAGAATATACTGAGGTTCTACGAAAGAAAGGTGTTCCAAAGCTGGAAAAGAGATATCATGAAGGTACTGGATTATTAGTGAAAAAAAATCCATGATAGCAGCAAATAATACAACTACATGATCGGCCAGGGAATTACCGAACGTAAATCTCATGGAGAATTTGAGGGCTATATGCACAAGTCGCTTCCGTGCTGTGAGCTGTACGACTATGAATAAGCTCATTAAGTGTGGTACAGGGATCCTAAAATGAACAGTGACTGATCGAAACTAGTAGAATCCATGCCAATAAACAGGTTCAAATGCTCCTTAAAAATAAAGGAGGTCATATCCGTTATTAATGTGAGTTATAGTATATGCGAGCTTTGTTTCAATTAATTTGCACAACGGCGTAGAAGTATAAAACCGGTTATACAGGGTGATTCAGAAAGGAATGTCAAAAATGAAATACCATGTACAGTTTGTAGCAGGGAACAATATTTTTTCTATAAACATGGGTCCGGAAATTCATCCTTACAGAGATAATGCAACTTGTACGAAGTAGGAATGGGTGTGCGTTACCCGGACGGCAATGGTAGGGTCCATGTAAATTAGGATCTAAACATGTAAATTGTTCGTGTTCTCTCCTTTAAAAGAGAGGAAACGAAACATGTAACTCCATTGAATTGACTTCTTTTATGGGGCCACAGCAAGCAGTTGGTGCATGCCAGACCAGTCGATAATCCCGATGAACTTGTAGCTAAAATTGTTACAGCGTGTGGAGAAGTCAGTGATTCTCCGGACATCTTCACTAAACACCTGCATCGAGGCTCAGGGTCGGCATTTTGAACACCTACTGTAATGTCATTCCTACCTCGTACAAGTTTCATTATCTTTGTAAGGATGCATTTCCGGACGCATGTTTATAGGAAAAATTTTGTTCCTCGCAACAAACTGTACATGGCATTTCATTCTTGACCTACCTTCCTGAATCACCCTGTATATTTGAAATTCCCATTTATTCTGGTTAACTTGGATAAAAATGGAGATGAATTACAATTATTTAAGATATATAAATAATGTCTCAACTTCAATATAAATATAAAATTAAAATTTTTTTTTCATTATCCACAAATTTCAGTGTAATTTTTTAAATTTTATCAGTAAGTTTTAGTATTAAATTTGAAATACTGTATATTATATTTCAATGTAAGAAATTATAAGCAGTTTTAATATTCATATGAAGACTGCGTAATTCGAAATGTTTTGTTTTATATTAATTAAATATTCAATTTGAGATTTAAGTTTTTCTTAAATAACAATTGTAGTTAAGATGCAACAATGGGATCAACTAGATAAAATTTAATTTGAGAAAGCATTTTAAAACATTGAAATTGAATAAACATTTAAGAAGTTCGGTGTCTAAAACAAATAAAATTCTTTATAAATCTAAGGAATAAGTTTTATTTTATAAGAAAATTCCTTGTAAAAACTTCACTTTTACTTTTTGCTTTAACAAAGGATAGTCTCTATCCGAAACGTCAGCTTTCTTCAATCATTTTTATTTCAATTTTTATCGGCCTCGGTGGCTCAGCAGGTTGCGTGATCGCCTGTGATGCCCGAGTACGCGGGTTCGATCCCGGCCGAGGACGACGAGGATTTTTTCAGGGGGAAAATCCTGAGATCACGCACTTCCTTCGGAAGGGAAGTAAAGCCGTTGGTCCCGTGTAGTCGTTTGCCGGCTGCACGTTAAAGAACCCTTGCGAGGCAAAATTTGCGGCCCCTATAACGCCGTCCTGAAATGGCCATAGCAGTTGAAAAGGACGTTAATACCAAACAAACCAAACCAAACCAAACCATTTCAATTTTTGTTGTAAGAAAATTTTACATATACAGACTCTTCAATAAGGAGAAAGGAATTTTGTATTCATTTAGTGTAGTAAAGTTTTCGAAAGTTAACTTCATCCATTATCGAAGAATTTGGGCCGAATCGCCAGATTTACTTGAATTGTAGCAAGGTCGTTGATAAGGAATGCAGGGTGATTATAATTAAAGTTACGATTTCAAAAATCGATAATTTGAAAACCACTCGTCAGAATGACCTGATATTTTAGCAGAACAATCGTGAGGCAATGGAATTTTGTTTGGCGAAGGAAAAAAAACTAGTTCCAAAATCTGCCGATAGATGGCGCTGGCAGAGTAATGTCAGGGGAAAAACCAAAAGTGGATTCGTGAAACACAAGAATGTTGTTAGCCAAAAGGAAACACTAGAGTCCAGGGGTTTACGAAAAATTTATTAGCGAAAAGACAAGAATACGTGTTTACAGCGACAACAGTGATAATGCCAAAAACACAGCTTCATGGAACAAACATCTTACTGATGATTAAGGCAGTTGTTCGATATGCCCTTCGCCTTATTCTGCTATTACTTGGAAGCGCAAAATGGCATGCTTCACAACAGCTCGGAGGGTATCTGTACTGATGCAATGGATGTAGTGTGTGATGCTTGCATTCAAGTCGGCTAGATTCTCAATCCGCCCGCTAGTAAACAACATTCTTCAGGTACCCCCAAAGCCAGAAATCACACGGGTTTAAGTCGGGGGAACGTGGCGGCCACGTTGTTGGAAAATGGCAGCTTATGATCCTAGCATCTCCGAAATGAGCACTCAGCAGCTGCTTCACAGGAGTAGCAATGTGCGGAGGAGCGCCATCTTGCATGAATATTGTGCGATCCGCACACTGACGCTGCTGAAGTGCCGGAAGGATATGGTTACGCAAAAGTGCTTCATATCGCTTGCCAGTAACGGTGAAGGTAACGGGACCCGCAGGTGTGATCTCCTCGAAGAAAAACGGACCGACGATAAACTGTGCCATTATTTCGCACCTTACAGTGACCTTTTCAGAGTGAAGAGGTAATGGCTGTATCTGGAACGGATTCTCGGTCGCCCATAACCTGCAATTTTGCGTAATTACAGAACCTTGCAAATGGAAGTGGGCTTCGTCAGACCACATAATATTCCATGGCCATCCGTTGTCCACTTCCATCCAAGCAAGAAATCGTAGTGCAAAAGATTCACCTGCTTCAGGTCAGCAGGTAGCAACTGCTGCACATGAGTTATCTTGTACGGTACCAGCGCAAGATGTTCCGTAGGACTTTACGCACCGTGTTGCTCGACATATCTAGCATTCGGCCAATTCCCCGTGCACTGCTGATTCCAGCATTACTGTTCGTCTGTTCTTGTAATGCTGTAGCCACATCTTCCACTGCCGCAGCCGAAACTGATTTCCTTCCTCTATCCCGTTTCACGTCAAATGAACCGATCTCTTCGAATTTAGCAATCATTTTTCGCAGACCATTTGTGGTTATTGGACCCGATTTTATGGATTTTAATGTCCGAAACTTCCTAATAGCTGTTAGTGCACACTTGTCGTTCTTATAAAAAAGCTTCAAGAGCGGAGCGCGATCCTTCATAGTCAGAGTCATGATGAAGCATTCAAGCAAAAAGCTGGTGCTCTGCATTTTTATGGCAGCCATGTCTGCGGTGCGCATGTCACGTATTAGTAATTTGCAGATTTCCAGACAATGTGAACCTTGCCAGCGCCATCTATCGGCAGATTTTGGAACTATTTTTTTTCCTTCGCCCAACAAAATTCCATTGCCTCACGAGTGTTCTGCTAAAATATCAGGTCATTCTGACGAGTAGTTTTCAAATTATCGATTTTTGAAATCGTAACTTAAATTATAATCACCTTGTATATTGCAGCAACTGGTTTTATATTGTTTTAATTATTTGCTGCTATTATTTTAATTTTTTGCACCAATATCCCTGTACCCTCAGGTTTTTTAGAAAAGAAAGATTAATTGCGAAGCTCTCAAAAAAATACATTA
>JAHWFO010015474.1:554107-583196 GCA_023313115.1 Rhysida immarginata | reverse complement strand
TTAGGTTAGGTTAGGTTAGGTTAGGTTAGGTTAGGTTAGGTTAGGTTCGAAGTAACAATGTTTTATTGTTTCCATGTTCAGGCCTGGTAGTTTCTAGAAGGCCGTGCTGTTACCCTCCCTCCATAAAATTTCAAAACGAGTTGCAAGCAACATTTAGGAAGTTAGGTTGGGGCTAAACAATAGTGATGTCAAATTTGACCTTTGACCTCGAATTTTGCAACTTACAATTTGTAACCGTTACAGGTAGAGAACAATTTCCAATTGTACAGTTGCAGAACTCCAAAAGGTGATTTTAACAAAAAAGAAATGATTTTCTCTACCTGTAACGGCTACAAAATTACAAATTGCAAGGTGCAAAATTCGAGATTAAAGATTAAGTTTGACATCACCATTGTTTAGCCCCTAAATAACTTCCTATATGTTGCCTGCAACAGATTTGTTGTATCTCCACTTGGTTTTGAAATTGTATGGGGGGATAACAGACTTTTGACTCATCCTGTATAAAGTAACGAAAATAAGTGAAACATCGACCAAGTTGGAAAAGAGTTCTAGCGAACCTTTTCATAAGCTTATCAATCCGGCGAAAGAGAAACTATGTCAAGGTCGTCTCAGATTCAAAATTTTACAATCAAAGCAATTTAGGATTGATTTAAATTGCATTGATTTACTAATTTTGGATTTCATAACCTTGACAGGTTTTTTTCCCTGCTGGATGGTTTGTATGACTTTTCATAATGGAACTTGCGGACTCCCATACATACATTTTATTCCATCACTATTAAATTAACAATCTAAAAATACTCCTACGATATTTGCAAACGATATTTACTGGTATAACTTTCAAAACAAAATTAGAGAAAATCAACAAATAATTAACAATTTGTACGATTATACGAAACAATTTCCTAACAACTATTCAATTCTCGCGAAATATATAAGCTTCAGAAAACTAGAGATAGTATGGCAAAATAATTTTCCTTCCCACTTGTATTAATAAATTATTATACCTGTAGAGTTATTTGTTAACAACTAAGAAAGTATTGAGGTCGTATGTTCAATATTTGATGACCTAGAAAGATAAAAAAGCCGAGTAAAGCCACAGAAATTCATTTCTTTGAATCGAGCGTCCTTCACTAGAAAGTTCAGGGCAAGGGTAAGTAATGATGAATGCAACGGAACAAACGAAAGGAAACTTTCCGCGACCTGGGGTCGAACCAGAGACCACGAATTACCGTTTCGCCGCTCTTACTTTATATTCATTAAATTATTGAAGAAATATCTCCAGGACCACCAAACGTTAAATTTATTTAAATATTAGGGGTGTTAAGGTTAATGGTATTCAGGAAAATCCTGAGGTAAAAGGGGTCAATTTAAAACTCAGTATCTTGGAAATGATTGCTTATATGTCAGAATGATTTCAAATTTAAATTTGTCGCGAAAGACTTTTGAATTGCAAATCCTCGTAGACGATAGTTTGCGTTGTTAGGTTTCGCAAGAGCGAACAGTCAGTTTTTTTTGTTTTCGTATTGAATAACTTCGCCTTTGTAAGACCGATGTGTTTCAACTTTTACATCTGAATAAGTACGATAATATGAACCTGCGATGATGCCAATAAACTGAAAATTCGATAATGCTGAAAATTTGTTGAAAGAAAAACCATAAATTTCCAAACTTACAGGTATTGGACATTGAAACTGAAACACCTTCGCAAATAGCACTGGATACCCCCAGGGCTGAATAGAACCTTCTGCTAGGTAATTAATCGTATGCATATCAATGAATTACGTGTCAGAGTTCTTGGTAGTCACTCCAGTAGAAAAGTTCGGTAGTAAGCTTCAAATTGTCTGTGCAGAGCGCTATAATGGAAGACATATCCGACTTCAAAAGAGGGCAGATTGTTGGCGCGCGTCTAGCAGGTGCATCTGTGTCCAAAACTGCCACACTTTGTGATGTCTCACGTGCTACAGTATCCAGGGTGATGTGTGCATATGAACAGGAAGGACGAACCACGTCCAGGAGGAGCAACTGCAGGAGAAAACGGAAGTTGTCGGAAAGAGACGTCAGGACATTGACCAGGATTGTTGCACGAAAGCGGAAAACCACCGCAGCAGAAATGACCGCAGAAATGAATACACACCTCCAGGAACCTGTGTGCACGAAGACAATCCGTCGTTACCTGCATAAATCCAACATCCATGGCAGGGTTGCTATACCGAAGCCTTTCATCAGTAGTACAAATGCCTCCAAGCGGGTTCAGTGGTACCGGACGCAAAAAACCTGGACGTTGGATGACCTCAAACGCGTCATATTCTCGGATGAATCCAGCTACACTGTCTTCCAAACAACAGGGAGGGTATTCGTCTGGAGGAGCCCCTCTGATGCTTACAACCCAGACTGCTTGGCAGCCACAGTCAAACACGGAGGTGGATCAGTAATGGGTGGATCAGTAATGGTTTGGGGTGCAAACTGTGCAGGACCTCTACCGATCCTTCCCAAGACGTGTTGCTGCTGTGCTGGCTGCCCACGGTGCCCCAATGCCTTATTAAATAAAGATTTTGGATTTCTACCAGGTGTTTCAGTTTCAATGTCCAATACCTGTATTTTGATTTCAGATATGCGCATTGCGCAACTATGTCATCTAGTGTTGAATTCACTCCTTTTATGCGCATACATGTCAGAATGCGCATACATGAATTTAAAGTAAGTTTGTGTAATTTGTGGTTGTTCCTTTTTAAAATTTCTCACCAAAATAAATCATATCTTTTGAATTCATTAACTTAACAATTCTTTCAATCTGAATTTTCAAACCGTTGTTTTTAGGAAAGGATCATTAAGAGGCTAAAAGCGAATAATCGTAGAATTAAGCTGATTTCATCGTTATGTTGGAAATTTAGCGAAATGAGGCCTTTTAAAGAGCAATTTGCAATTTGTGACGTCACTGTTTGGTCTGCAGTCATTACGTAGAGTGGTATGTGTTTTGCGAATAAATTATGGCAAGGAAAACAGTTTTACAATGACCTCCGAAAGCAGATGACGAACGCTTATGGACCGAGTGCCTTCTGGAGCGTTCCGTTATCGCTCAATTTACGAACATGGCCAAAACAAATCGTCTCTTGAGCGCAAGAGTGGATTTCATTACTGTGTGATATAATTAATGTTGCCAGGCAAGAGAAAAGCGAAATGAAAAAAAAAAATAGGGAAGCGTGGCACAAATTCTATACGTTTACGTCATTGCTTGTTTACCATCTGTCTTTTGGTGGTGTGACGGGGCTGTTCTTTCATGTCACCCAATCCCTTTTCGACTCATCGATTCCATATTCACATCACGTTGGAGGCATTTCTCAAAAGGAAAAAGAATCGTCTCGCGTGTTGAAGTTTACATTATCCACTTTAAATTAGCACAAACAGAGTCTGTGTTAGAAAGTTTCGGGTGTAATGTCAAAAATGTTGCAGGCCATACAACAGCCTTGGCATGTCTTTGGACAAATTCTGTAATTAAAGCCTCAAGTCTCGAAAACTTGAATTGTAATGATTGTACTGGACCTAGTAGGGCTGACAATTCGTTCCACTCCTGTTTCGGCTCTTTGAATGGTTTATTCTGTTAAAAAATGAATGAAGAGATGAAACAGTTTTGGTTTATTGTTCACTCGAAAAAACTTTAGTATAATCTTATAATAGGTCAGTAAATGCATTTTTTCTTCAGTCTATGAAAATATCTAACTTGTTCAACTTAAGTCGTTTGCTCTTTCGAAGAAAAAATTAACTTAATAAAACTTAATGTTTGTTTCCTTCATATATTAAGATTTGCAGCTTGCAGAGTACTAATAACAAGCTTTCCAAATGATGCACATTCTGCAACTTAATGAAGGCAAAGGAAAATTGGTTGTGGGTAAAATGATAGTCAATACGAGCCAGAAACTGATGAAGAGTTAAAATTACTAGTTTGATCAAAATCTTGTTCAGTTTATGCACGAAAAATTGTTAAATTTATACAAATAGAAAATGTTTCAATAACCTATTTACAATTTAACATAATGATCTGCTCAGGGCGTTTACTTCTTTGAAGGGCGTTTACTTCTCTGATATGGGGACGTTTAACATCTTCTGGTTCATTTAGAAAAATAAATTCAAAATGAACCATAAAACGAAAACGGCAGTCAATTTTCAATTCCTATTACTCATATAAAGCTAATGGCTAATGTGAAAGAAAAATTCGTTATCATTTTTTACTGTTCTCTTCACAACATTTTTACGTCTAGAAAATCTAACAATGTCATCAGGGTCATCGAAAATGTTTATAAAGCAATGATCCCATGTCCCCATTACTAACAGTTTCTGTTAAAAAAAAAAAAAAAAAAAGTCGGCGGTGAAGAAAATTTCACAATGAAATGATATTGTTGATCTCAAATAACACTTCAAATGAAAACTGAACATTTTATGTGGAACCTCATCAAAAACTATCTTTCTGAGATAAGAAAGGTGAGAAACTTATTTACTCATAGCTCGAAATGAAAAGCTCGTCGTTTCCTTAGGGACACGAAAGAGATTAATCGAAGAACTTTTTCATTCTCCTATTACAATAGGTATCGATTCCTAGGTTTCTGCGCACCACTCGGTCATTAGGAAGCAGAGCGAAAAGCGAAATGAGTCTTTGCCACTTCTAGAACAACGTTTAAATAAACGCGCAAGGGGAAAAAAATAAGAAAATTCTCGTAAAGATACAATTAAATATAAATTTCATAAAGTTTAACTTAAGAGTTGTACATTCGACAGCAGTCCTTTTTTTTTTACATATCTCAGGAAGAAACCAGAGCGACTATAATTGTTTATTTTTCCCTGAAAATTTTTTAATAACCTCAGTTAAGTTTAAATATTAGAAGAAAGCCAAGTTTAGGAGTTGTACTTGGCAGCCGTTTTAAAGAAAGAAGATATAAAATTACATGTAGACAAGAGGTTGTCTAAGTAGCTTGAATGTACATTTCGACCACACTGTGGGTCATCATTCAGCAAGAAATACAAAGCAAAACAGGTCACAGTCGTTTAATTAGCAGGTAACAGCCAATTACATAATTACGATTGTTTGATATATTACATGCCATATGTTAGCACTAAATATTTTAAGGGGGTATCATAATGGTAGCATTAGTGCACGTGCTATTGTACCTATTCCGCATATCTCAACTTAGAACTTTGTTCGTGCTCTGTCCCATATATATCGATTGCGAAAAATGAATGTGAACGAGTTAATTCCTTTTCAAGTTATTGTGCTAAATAATAAACTTCCTACTAATAAAGAAATGTTTTTATTTAGGGGATCCTAATAATAGTCTATCACGTGCATCCTGCACGCGCATCATCCCAACAAGAGCATGCGCGGTTTGGTTTGGTTTATTTGGTATTAACGTCCTTTTCAACTGCTATGGCCATTTCAGGACGGCGTTATAGGGACCGCAAATTTTGCCTCGCAAGGGTTCTTTAACGTGCAGCCGGCAAACGACTACACGGGACCAACGGCTTTAATTCCCTTCCGAAGGAAGTGCGTGATCTCAGGATTTTCCCCCTGAAAAAATCCTCGTCGTCCTCGGCCGGGATCGAACCCGCGTCCTCGGGCATCAGAGGCGATCACGCAACCACTGAGGAGCATGCGCGGAGATGGAACGAAATGCACAGCATGCGTTTTCCCCAGAGACAAAAGTTTTTTTACTTTCATTTGTCTCTAGTTTTCCCCAATGCATTGTTGTCTAAAGACGGAATGCCTTCTCTCCATCACAGAAGTCTGCTTCTCGCTCGCTCGGCTAACCTCGCCCCCCCCCCCCCCCCGAAATAGTATCAGGCTCTTCCCTCTTTCCCGATAGTACCATTTCCGGCGTGACGCATGAGACACAGTCACTCCCCAGCAAAATGTCTGTACGTGGGGCGCCTTAAGTTTTCACTATAATATAAAAGATAAAAATATACTTTTGTAATTATACAGGGTGAATACAAAAGTCTGAACCCCCCATTTATTTTTTGAACCGAAGCAGATATGTCAATTTTGATGAATCCAATGAATAGGAAGTTGTGGGTGGCCTATCCCATGGTGCTCATCATCCCAAATATGCAAATCAGGACATTCAAAATTTATCTCAAAAACCGTAAAGGATAGAGAAAAAAAACCCAATTGCAAACTTGTTCAGCATAAAAAAACAATCATCCAAATCGGGCCAACCAATCACCCACAATCACGTGTTGAACTGTTTGTAGCTTACAAACAGTCACACTGCACAAGAAAAACTGAATGTTGATATTTCCACCATGTAAAGCATGCAAATCAAAAAATTAACATAAATTACCATACTCACATTCACTTTCATGCGGAAAAGCAAATAAAAGGCATGTTTCAGAAGACAGAACAATTCCAGGATGGCAAGCTACACTGTTCCGGAAATGGTCAACATGATCAACAGTTCACCACGTGATTGTGGGTGATTGGTTGGTCCGATTTGGATGAGTTTTTTTTTATTTTTTTTTTTTTATGCTGAACAAGTTTGTAATTGGGTTTTTTTTCTCTATCCCTTACGGTTTTTGAGATGAATTTTGAATGTATCCTAATTTGCATATTTGGGATGATGAAAAGTGCACCATGGGATAGGCCACCCACAACTTCCTATTCATTGGATTCATCAAAATTGACATATCTGCTTCGGTTCAAAAAATAAAAGGGGGGTTCAGACTTTTGTATTCACCCTGTATAATTGGCTGTTACTTGCTATTTAAACGACTGTCACCTGTTTTGCTTTTTATTTCTTGCTGAATGATCGAAATGTACATCCAAGCTACCTATAAAATTACATGTGGACAAGAGGATGTTTGTCTTGGTATATTATCTTGAGTTCAGTTCTGTTTAATAGCAGTTTTAAACTTTTTTTTTACTTGGTTGCAGATATCCATAAATTGTATTCCCTTCGACTTAACAAAATTTTCTTAATTAATATAGTAAGGCTAGATATATATTATTAATGTGCATTATTTCAACTTTTTTTTGCGGGTCAGAATTGTCCTTGTTTGCACCTACCAGGTCGAGAGCCAGTATAGCAGGGATGATAAAATTCCCAATATATAAAAGAAAATAAAAATTGATAAAGATAAATATCATTTATATAAATTCTCAAAGAAAAAAAACCCAGGTTTAAAATTTTTTTAGAAAATTTAAACCTAGAAACCAATATGAATGATTAAAAACCCAAATATGCGGGGGGGGGGGCAAGCATTGGCAACCTTGCTGTATAGTTGAAAAATTAAAATAACCATTTTAAGAAAGTTATTCATATAAAACTTACCCATATAAGACACATTAATATACCTATTTTTTGAATGGATTCGCCAGTTTCGCACATGCGCAAAAATGAGGAGGGTTCTCCCATACGTGGTCTGGCAGTACAATACAAGCTCTACTGCACTTTGAAACAACAGATAGCATTTCAAAGCGCTATTTCCTTGTCTATGTACAGTCAACTAAAGGAAATAATCCACACGAGTGGATTGTATTAATTATTACATTTAATACATGTATTAATATTACATTTAATAAATGTAGTACTTAATATTACATTTCATGCTAATGTGTTGTTTTAATAGCTTTTTTAATTATAATTATTTAAATTAAATAATCTTAATAATGTTAACTCTAAATGTAATATTAAATTATTAAAAATAAATTAATATTGAAACGGTAAAACTTAGAGTAAAATTCAAATGTGGATTAATATTTCCCTTTGATGACTGTACATTCACTTGCGAAGATAAGCCAGTTTTAAATGAACCGGACTGTTTCGAAATCATCTTTTAAGACTTCATATACAGTAGTCTCTTTAATTTCAACATTTGAAAGATGAAGTCTAAAGTTGTTACACTGTTGTAACAGATTCGAATAATTTATTCGTATTTTGGGCATTGCGAATCGTTTTAATGTAAGCAATTTTCAGCCTGGCAGTTACGAAACCGGGTGTAAGTGACCACTAAAAGGCGGCATAATTAAATTCTTGGGTGATTTTATTCTTGATCACAGTTGCTAACCATTTTCGAAATCACGCCTATATCCAATTTCTCATTAGGAAAGCAAAACAATTCATTTGTCGCATGCGGTTTTCAATATGTGAGAGACACCCTAAGCGAGAATAAAAAACGATCCCCAGTATTTTCTGATTCAAGGGTCTTGACATTATTCAAGGTCGTACTTCTCACACCAAATTATCGTAGGCCAATGTGTTTAATTTTAAAAACAAAAAAAAAATTGGAGTCATGAACACAGCAAAGAATTATATTAATTAATGGCCTTTGCCTTACAGTCATTTCAGAGATTCATTCGATATAATTATCATCATTGTACATAAAGACATCATCGGCCTCGGTGGCTCAGTGGTTGCGTGATCGCCTCTGATGCCCGAGGACGACGAGGATTTTTTTCAAGGGGAAAATCCTGATATCAGGCACTTCCTTCGGAAGGTAAGTAAAACCGTTGGTCCCGTGTAGTCGTTTACCGGCTGCACGATGAAGAACCATTACGAAGCAAAATTTGCGGTCCATATAACGCCGTCCTGAAATAACCATAGCAGTTGAAAAGGACGTTAATACCAAACAAACCAAACCAAACCATAAAGACATCTTTGTTCAGCAGAATTGATATCTAATTTATTGAACCAGAGTATGATTCACCAGCATCTACTTTCCAAAACTGACAGCAACCAAATTCAAGAACTCATCAAATGAATGTTCTGATTTTTATTTAGTCTTTTATTTAATCCCCCATTATAACTACTATTCATATTTATTTGTGTATCAAAGTATGAAAGCATTTTTCATCGAGAAGTAAATAACCACTCCACTGACAAAACGATAGCGATTTAGATTTCGATCGATAGCATAGTTTAAAAAACAAACTTTTCCCAGAAACCCTAGCATTTCAAGCACATTAATATAGCTAAATATTTTGATGAGCAAATATTTGCATTATTGCCTTATCTGTGGCGGCAGAATGCTTTTAAGTGCTCAGTAAAGACCAATGTCTTGATATCTCAATCTCCTCTGTGAGATAATTACATTTAGCTAAATTTGATGCCGGCGGCTAGCTTTCTTAAATATCAGCTGCTTCGGAAAGACGAAAAATGCATCCATTATGTTCATTGTTAGATTTCATAGTAAGCAAATATCTTACAATAAGTTATTTCCATTTTTATTATCAGAGCTCCACAGGAAGGAGAGTTACAAAGTTTTTAGTGCTTCACAAATTATTTATCAATTATTTTATTAACGACTGATTTTCACTACGTAAGCTTATAAAATAATTCCTACCAAATTTAATAAAAAGACATAAGATAAAATTTTTGCTTTCAAAAAGCTTATTTTTAACAAGTTGCCGCCGTACAAAGAGTTTTTTTTTTTAATTTAATATAAAACATGTCTTCATTATTAAAAGCGCTTGCTTTGGCTTTATTTAATAAAAGTGAAAAATGTCTTGAAAAATGGATTTAGCGAAATAAAAAGTGGCATTTCAAAAGAACCGCCAAAAAAATCTGCTATTTTATTCTAATATTTTCTGATTTTCATTTTGCTCTAAGATTTTATAAATATTAAGAAAATGCTATAAAATTGTAAATAAAAAAAATCAAGTTTAGAAATGACTCTTTAAAAACAATGTCATATTGTTTAGTTAAAGCGGACCCAAAAAGGAGGAATAAAACAAAATTAAATATGGATTACAATCATTATGCATGACATTAAAAGCCTAAGAATTACCGAGAAATATATTTCAAAAATATCTACATTATGCCTTTTGGTGTTTTTATTAATCTTCAGTTTACGTTTTAACACTTTCATTTGATTAAGTGAAATCAGTAGTTGTTCATGACTGTAGAAGTCGAGTAACGTAACATTCCTTAATATTAATATCAATCAACGCAGCTTAACTTAATAGTAGTTTTTGTTAACCTAATTGTAATCACTCTGGTGTAATGCCTGGTAGCAATTACGGTCATTATTCTATATAACCGTACTGTTGAATCATTCGTCCATGGGCAGAACTGTCATGTCGTGATGTTGGATACACAGGAAATTTTGGAAAAGATACACAATATTGGATGCAGTGAAGAACATCAAGGACTCATGGAATGAGGAATCTCAAGCATGCATAAATAGTGTTTGGTGGAAGCTATGCCCTCATTTAGTTCATGATTCTGAAGGATTTTCAGATGTGGTGGGAAAGGTCCAGCTTCTGTCTAACTAGTTTTTCTAAATTAAGATTACAAAATAAGATTCTTGGATATATTTTCCTTTTTTTTCTTATACAAAAATATGCATTTGTATTACTAAACACATATATGCGCTTCTTCGCTGAGATGAATATTCAAGTACACGTATAGGAAATAATGTTTCGACTTAAGTCACACTTTCCGGGAACCAATCAGTGACGTAAGTCGGGGTCTTACTGTATTACTAAAACCTTTGATACGGTTCCCCGTAAATGTCTTTTTCATGCTATTTATTAAATAGATGTTGTTGGAAAGCCTTTGGAGCCGAATAAAAACTTTTTCAGTGATCGTAAAAAATATGTGGTTAAAATTGGTGATAGCATCTTTGATAAGTCTGATGAAGGTAAGGTTCAGGGAAGACCCTTGGGCCCTTTCCTCTATTACATTTAATTGATTGTATCTTTGCTGAAAAAATAAATTATGATATTTTGGCCTATACTTAATGATTGTTATCTTATTAAGATTTTTCCTAGGGCTCAGATGGTTTCTACTGCCCGTCAAGAAAAGTTGGATGTTGATAGGCTCTGTGAATGGTATCGGAGTAGAGGCTTGTCTTTAAATTTTAATAAGACAAAGTATGCAGTTTTATCCCACACAGAGGGTTGTGTTAAAGTGGCCCATGAGATCCTGGCTTTGTGGTTCTGTATCAATCGTTTATGTGGAGAGGTTTAATTTTTTAAGAAGTTGCGTAAGACATTGACCTATAAGGAGCTAGGTTAAATTATAAACACTTTGTTATAATGTTCCTTTCTTTGGGGAACTGGAAATGAGTTTTTCAGGAACCCAGACTGTGGAATTTTCTTTCCTATTTTCATCAATTATTTAAATATCTGAGGTTTAGGGTGAAAAAAATCCTCTTTAGATCATTCTTTACTTACTTTCAGACGAATATTACACGCCAGTAGGGAAGATAGTCCCAGTCTGCGAACTGGGTACTCCTCCAACCAGCCCTAAGGACATGTAAATAGCGTTAATGCTTCTATGTCCACAGTGGCGCAATTGGTTGGCGTATCTGCACGGTGAGTAGGAGGTTCCTGGTTCGAACCCAGGCTATGGAATTTTCTTTCCTATTTTCATTAATGAGTTTTTGTTGAGACCTTTAAAAACTAGCTATAACAATGTTATCCGAACAGCCTTTAAACGTGTAAGTTATCCATTAGTAACTTTTGTAAGAAAAAAAAAAGATTACCTTCTCTAGATATAATAATAAAGGTTAGTACTATCAGTGAGATTGCTAGTGCGCTTCACAACAAAAACCATCGCTGTAATTTTATTAAAAAATGGTTTACTGACGATGCTCGTTTCCGCTCATGTAGACGTTTTAAGTTCGAACAAGATTGTTTTCTTCCAAATGTTGTTGTGACATAGTTCGCTTATTGTGGTTTTAAACTTTGGAATGCTTTTCCTTTTTCGGTAAGTATCGAAAGTCTATAATTTTATCAGGTTTACATGTGTAAATAAATATAAACGTTTGATGCGTGTACATAAATTTAACATGTATGTGTAAGTTTGGTTTTTATTGTCTTAAAAAAGTTTGTTTTTTTGTTCTGTTTTTTTTGTGTTGTTTTGTATGGATTTGTCAACTTTGACGTATGTAAATAAAAAAAAATCTGTTATTTATTTTAAATTTCATTTTTCATTGTCTCCTGGAGTTTTTTTTAAAGAATGTTTCTGTTTTCTTACAGATTCATCATACGAAGAGTTAATAATACTCTTTAAAATGAAAGAGTGTCTGTAATGGAGTGCTTCTCCGGTTATTGCAGTCATACTAAATCCTCTTCCGATGACATCTAGTACGAAAGCGACGACGGCGTTGCAGGTGAGCGGTAACTCCGTCTCGACTACGACCGTTCCGTTCCGATTCAACGGAAGCAATTTCATCTCGGCTTTGGACAACGATGAAGGGGAAACGACCGTTGTTTGGAAGCTCCTGGAATTTCTCCACAGCTATTACATACCGTTCATCATTCTAGTGGGTTTTGTTGGCAATCTGCTCTCCTGTATTGTCTTCATGGGAACCCACCTCCATCTCCGTTCAAGCAGCTTTTACTTAGCAGCCTTGGCAATGGCTGATTTGGGTTTTCTTGTGACACTTTTGTTCGTTTGGCTCAGTAATCTTGGCGCTGAATTATTCAATCAGGACGGATGGTGTCAAATCGCCATCTATATGTCATCAGTCTGCAGTTTTCTTTCCGTTTGGCTCATTGTCAGCTTTACTGTGGAACGTTTCATTGCCGTTCAATATCCACTTCACCGACCTCAAATGTGCACAGTTAAGAGGGCCAAAGCTACCATAGCCGGCTTAGTATTACTTGCTTTCATCATACACTCGTATTTATTGTTCATGACGGGCCTTGTTCCGGCAGACAACGACTTAGAAAACAGTGAGATACAATGCGGGTTACGAACGGAATTCCGCGATGTCATGCACGTCATAAATGCGTTCGATACCGTGGCTACTCTTATTCTTCCATTATTTCTGATAGTGCTCATGAATTCGCTCATAATCAGACAACTATATAAATTTTCATATAAACATCGACATCCTATGAAAGATGCTACAACACCCAGCAATGTTGACTCCCATCTCAGTCAGCAGCCTGAAATGAGCTGTCAACACTCATCAAGATCAGCTAGCAGCCAAAACACCAATAACAATCAAGCTAAGAAAATCGGTAAGATATAATTTTATAGTAATGTTATTATATTATTAAACTTTCACTGATATTAAATTTCATTAATATCTAAATATTAAGCGTAAGCATTTTTAATTAACCCATTAATTAAAGCTTACAACTTTGAGTTAATAGATTAATTAATATACTTCTGTAATAAATTAATTAATAATTGCTATAATCATTCATTTAAGAATTAATTAAATATGATATATCATATTCAAATTCCATTTTGGCTATAATTGAATTTATATATAAACATTAATTTTGATAGATTCTTAAATCAAACAATTTCCTAGTACCGTTGTAGATCGTAAAGTATTTCGTTTAAATATTCTTCTTAATTAGAAGTCCTTGCAAAGGAAAACGACCACCTTTACTTTTATTGACTATTGAATTTACAATAAAGATCCTTTCATACTTAGAAAAATATTTAAAAAAAGATAATGCACATTTTTAACATCTCCAAAATTTAAGTCTATTACGGTAACAATTAATGCACATGTGTTGAAATAGGTAGCAGCAAGTGAATTCCCATGAGCTTATAATATCTTTTATCTCATTTTTAATAGGTTTTACGGGAAATTTTGGTACTGGAGCAATTTTTTCACAAATTTAACGTTTAGTATTAACTGAATTTCCTACCTACCGGCTTTCGTAGAATAAACATTAGTCTTTATTATTTTTAACTGCCTATTTAACACGTGTATCAGTCGAGCATTTTTTCCCTAAATTTCACTTCACATTTGATGCTGTCACAAGATACAGCTGATTATAACGAACAGCTAGGGACCAACAAGATTAGTTCGTTATAACGAAAAATTGGTATAACCGGGATAAAAAAAAAAAAAAAGTAAAATCGATCAAAAAATTTTTTATTTCCAAAATAATGACAATGCAGCAGTATGCTTTTTTGCATTACTCTTTTGTTGTCATCAATTTTACCTAAAACGGAACAGGGAACATTTTCTTTCGATTGATTATTGTTTTAAAGTTGAAATTGCTGACGAAGCTTGTGTATAAGAAAAAAAGTAAATAATACTTCATTTTCATCATCAGACGAAGAATCATCAAGATTTGTGTCTTGAGGCTGTATCAATCAAATCATGATCTACTGTAAGATTATCACTTGCTATAATATAGGAATGAAAATCATTTTATTGCGTCTTTCTTTATCTTTGACTAGCTGATATACCCGGCCTTGCTCGGGCTCTTTTTGGATGAAATTTTGCAATACCTGAATGTGAATATACAGAAAAAATGAACCCATGAAAATAGCTTGAATTAATATAATAAAAATTCATATTGAAGAATCGAAAAGAGTTCTTTTTAAATGCTCCCAATGGATGGCCTTTCCAACTACCGCCCCTTCAGCAGTTCTATCGACTTTGCTCGTTTTGGAATGTTGTTTTGGGTATGACCCAGTGCCGGAGAAAAAAAGGTGGAGAATAATGTTCATTTTTTCTGTATTGCAAAATTTCATCAAAAACTAAGATTTCAACATGCGAGTTTGTATGTTAATTTATGAAAAAAAAAAAAAAATTCTGTGAAAATCCGGAAAACAAAATACCGGAAAATTGGATTCAGATAAAAAAATAAACTAAGCAAACAGTTGATCTCGTTAATTGCCATCACCGTACCAAATTTCATTAATCTAGATCTATTTTTACTCGCGAAATGCTGGAAAAAGTGCGAGAAATCAAATATTTTTACAGAGGGCCATAGGGGGGGAGGGGCAAATGGGTAAAGTATGAAAAAAAGCAGAAATTAATTTTTTTGTAAATTATGTGAACTATTCTTGTTCCAAATATCTAAGTCGTAAGTGAGTATGTCACAGAGTGGGGTTGACCTGATGCGAACGTCAAAATTAAGCCTATTTTGGGATTTTTTTGGATTTCTGCCCCTCTAAAAATCGATTTTCAAAAATCAACGAAGCTCCCTTTTTATATACGTCTCTTACATCCTCGTGCGCAATTTTGAAGCTCTCTGCATTTCCACATTTGAGTTAGGCAGCAAAAACACAGAACGGGGGTCCAAACTTTGGGCGTCCCTGGTCCTCCTCACAAAGCGAAATTCGAAAAAAACAGAAATCGTTTTTTTGGAAATATTTAAGAGAAGCTTCCCTCCGAGTTTCGTTGCTTTATCTTTACTCCCCGCGAAGTTACATCAAATAATCAGAAAATTTTGTGAAACACCCCCGAAAATCTTTTTTTTTTTTTTCATTTTTCGCACCCTTAAAATTCGATTATCGAAAATCGGGGAAACTACTTTTTTGGCACGGTAGCTGGGAACTTCTGGCGTAGTCGTTTTTAGCGATAGCCTTCTGTTGGGTCGTAACATTACTTCGGGGAGTGTCTTCCACGGTGTTCCGGCCTCCTCTGAGCCGTTTAAACCGCTCGTGTTCAAAGTGATAGCACTTTTTTTTTGTCAGCATTTCATGAATCTCTTTCGTTCGCTGATCCATTTTGGGTTTCGACCGCGCGCACTACAACTTCACTCTTCAATGTCCTGTCTAAAAACGATAAGCACACTCGCAGCGCTGATTCTCTCCAATTTGTTTAAACATGTCTCGACCTGTCTGGGGCAGGATACGACGGTGGCGCACTCTTACGACTGTTAGAAATATGACGTCAATCATCGAACTTTATGGACAGAGGTTGTATAAAACTTTAACTCATCATTATAAAACACTATGGGATCCTTCCTTCTATATAATCTTTCCAAAATGATATTAAACATCTGATTTAACGACTTACCACATTCTATAAAAACGATGTACTTCGTTTTATATATATTTCTATTACTCACTATTTCGTACATATTATTGAATGAATAATAAACGTCGGCAATTGCACTTGTAGACTTCTAATTATATACATTAGTGAAACTAATGAGAATTACTAACAAGGCTTTGAAAATTATTTTGGAATAGCCCTCTAACTATTACATATTAAAGTGATTATTCGAAGTACACGGACCATATAGTCAACCACAATATCCTGCATACGATTTATTCCATCTGCATTCTCGTAATCAAATTTATAGCTTTTCTGTAATTCAAGTGAAATATTGATCGTGAAAAAGTGTGTGAGATCGGCGAACGATCATAAA
Organism: Rhysida immarginata; assembly: GCA_023313115.1. NCBI lineage: Eukaryota > Metazoa > Arthropoda > Chilopoda > Scolopendromorpha > Scolopendridae > Rhysida > Rhysida immarginata. The sequence continues at coordinate 567,124 of JAHWFO010015474.1, read as the reverse complement.
AATTTCATTTACAAATTATGATAGCAGTGATGAATTAAGTGAGAATTTTCATGGATCAAGATTATAATTCGATTTCCATTAGGTTTAAAAATCCATTATGCAGATTCTGTTTAGTAATAACATGCAAGACGCATTTAAAAGTTATTAGCTTTACCAAACATACCTCAAAATTCCAGTAATGTTGACAAGCGTCTCAAATTTATGGTATAAAGCTTTCAGAATGTGTTATTTAATTTTAAATTATTTTCTGATCATATTAGCGCTGTCAAACAACCGAAGCAGAACAGTTTCGTTAATAACTTGTCAGAATATCCTCGTCAAAAAGAACTTGTCACATTAACCCATTATAAATAATGTCAAATCTGGGAAATGTTAACCTAAAATGATGATTAATGTTCTCCGCAAGTAATCAATCTTGAGTCATTATTACAGAAAACCAATTTAGCAGCAAATTTTCACTTTTAGATAAACTTTGAGACTGAACTTCTATAGTGTATGTGGCGTTATGTGTATGCACTTTTCATCAAGATTTAAGTTAATTCGCAAACTTACTACCAAAATTTGATTTGCTAAAATTAATTAACTTTCAAATCTCAATTTTCTATTCATCTTTTAACTTTCGGTGTCGAGGATGTTAATATTCTTTGGATATATTTGAAAATTCAGTCTAGCAGAAGATCGCCTACTGAGTCTTAGCTTGGTCTCCGAGCTGTTAGTAAGGGACAAACACAAACATCCATACCTAGAGCGGGATTCGAATCTACGACTCGTTGGACTCGAGAGAATAAGACCTGCGCCTCAGTGCTTGATACTATACAAATATTCATCATATTCATCAAAACGGTTTTATGCCGAACATCGATATAAATATCAAATTTTCCTCATGAAATGATTCATTATATATTTTGCTTGTGCGGTGCAAATAAACCGCTGAAATTCCTTTAACAGTATAACTTGAAACAATTTAACTTTTTCTAGGGAGAATATATGAAAAAAATAAAACTATTACTTTCCTAATAATAATTGGAAAATGGTCTTAGGAGGATTCTTTCACTCCATTTCCTTCTCTCTTTTTGAACAGTATTGGCATCCTATTATAAACAATGTTCTAATAAATAATGTTTGACAGCTTTTGGTAACAATTTTATTCCATTATTTTTTATATTTATTAATTTTATTTAATGATTATACAAATGTACTAATCTATATTCGTATTATATGCAGATAAGAATTAACTAGCTCCATGAGTTTGTAAATCACATAATCATGTGGAAATTATATAATTTAATTTTAAACAGACCAACTGATGTCTTTAAGTGGCTGTCATGGAGAATGAACTCGATCGGATCGCTTCCGTAGTTTCATTCTCATGTTAAATTTCTTATCAAATAACTGGCAATTGCAACAGGCATTCAGTCGGTTGCATCTATCTCTCACATTTCCGATTCTATAGAAAAAAAAACTAAAAATGGAATTTTCAATATATCGTACTCAGCTATTTTTTGTATATACAGAAGCTGATACCGAAATCTAGGTTAATTAAATCTTTCTTTCATCTTGAATATTGTTTTACATGGCATAAATATAAATAAACAAATAAATTATTAAATCTTGTTCCTTTCATATAAATATTATTGAGGCCCAATAGTCTTCATATTAATTTTAACTTTGTTTTTATTAAAAAAAAATTCCATCCCAGTAGGATAGAAACATCAAGCCAGAAACTTAACATATTGGGCCAAAGGGTTTTGATGGGTTTATATGAACGATACAAGCTTTTTTGGTCGGCATTCATCACTATACAGGGTGTATCAGGTTCGATGGTCATAAAGTACCTAGCGTGATCCTTTGCATGATTACAAACTTATGCAAAATGTTCAAAACACAAATATTAAGGGTCTAAACATCACGCGAAGTTTGCTGAAAACCTGTCGAAAACGTCATTTAATTGTAATCGCTCCTTTGAATTTAATGAACTGCTGGTGCGGAAAGTTCATAAATAACGTAACGACGCAATTTAAATTTTGAGTTTTCGACATTTTCGATAAGGAACTTTAAGTTTGTAATCATGCAAAGGATCACGCTAGGTACTTTATGAGCATCGAACCTGATACACCCTGTATATATAAAGAAGAAGGTTTGTGGGTATTTTTTTTTTTTTTTTAGAAATATACAGTTTTATTCCGTTCTTCATGAAATTTAGCACGATTGATCTTCAAAGCATGAGGAAGGTCACTGTCTACCTCAGATTTCGAAAAAATAATAATTATCGATAATAAATCGATATTCATAATGATGGCAGGGCATATTAATAAGAAATATCTCATGAACAACAATGCAAGGCAAAGTGTGTGCAACAATAGGTATCAACAATGGTATCAACACGCAATTCACCAACACTATGCAGGGATCAACAATATATATCTCAAGACCAATAATGCAAGGAAAGTTTGTACAATATAACCATAGCCTAATAATGAGAAGTCTGTTCACTCCGGGTCGGTTTCATTGTTATAGCTGTTGCCAGATCGACGTCCTACAACAATAACGACAGCAACGCGCCAAGCGTTCAGCTATCTCCTTTTTTCAATAGGCCATAATAAAAAAATTACTTGCGTTAATTTAAAATCAAATTTACAGATTCTACCGTTGTGGTACCAGTCATACGATGGGCTTTAATGCTAACAAAAACGTAGCCCACGAGAAAGACAGGCCCTGGCGCGGAAAAGTCACATGATCTTAGTCCGAATAACAACGTAACCTTCATTGTTTCTATCTTGGATTTTAACAATCAGCAATTTTTCGTTTGTGGAATAGTTGTGCAGACGCTATGTCAGAAGACCATTAGCGTCAATTCAATTCAGAATCAACCAATCTTAAGTTAATTAATAAGGAAGCTTTAAGTTCGAGGAAGGTCAGGTTTTCTTATTTTTAGACCAGTATATCATTTAACAATGTTTTCACCCTTTTGAGATGTAGTGGTTTAGGTGCACGAAAAAGTTCTTTAAAGTTAGACTAGGATTAAACTCCCTTGAGAGGCAGCATCGGTTACAGTCTTCTTTTATGGAATTACTAGTATTAAAGCCACAACAGGCGAATCTGCAAATTCGATTTTAATTATAAAATTTCGCTTGTGATAGGACTGTGATAATTGACAGGACTGCCAATAATAAATAAAAATGTTTACTTAGTTTTCAAATATGCATATTCGTTAAGGTCGCGAGATGGCGCTCGAGATTTTCCGCCTTCAGGTGCATGTCCTCAATGGTAATACCCAAGCGACTCGAACCCAGATGATCAATGTAATTCTAGGCCGACTCCTTGATCTCTTAAGAGACATACTACTCCTCTTCTGCTGCTTCCACGGTCATCTGACCTAACCCCCATGATTTTTATTTCTTATGGGCTTATGACCAAGTTCATGTTTTTGCCCCCCACCCACCTCTTTGTCACTTGACCTAACCCAACCACCGACTTGGTAAACAGCAACTGTCTAGGAAGACGGTTTTGCGGCATTCGTACATGTGGCCAAACAATGCACTTGAGGCCTCTCAATGCGGAGAAGTAGCGGTTTAGCACCTAAACACTGCCTTATTGTGATGCTAAACACTATTTAATAGGGCACACCTGTCCCACTTATTTCGGTCATTACCCAAGACTCATGACCATAGAAGGGAATGGGGGCAAAGATTTGGAAAACAGACAGCTTGGGTTTCTTTCCTAGCTCAAGTTTTTTACAACGGATCATCACAGTTCGCACCGATCCGAGCATCCAATAAATGATGTTATTGCTTTTGATTTTATTCGAAAGCTCGGCGTACGATGGTAACTGCATAACTGGAAACTGAAAGTTCGATTTTAATTTTAAAAAAATTCATCTGTGACAGGATTATAATAATTGGCAGGACTGCGATAATTGACAGTATTGCTAATACTAAAAAAAGTCACTGTCAACATGAGAGCGATACTAAAACAATGTGTCCTGTTAAATTGGGACAAACTCACTACTGTCAATTTGACAGTAATAATCTAACACAAAACACATTTACAACTATTAGAGGTAAAATTTGCTCGTCAGTGAAAATGGCTCTTCGGGCTCTCTCTCTCTTTTTTTTCTTTTTTTTTTTTTTTAACCACCCTCATTGCTCTATTTCCTCAGCAGATCGTTTTTGGGGGGCACGACCACTATATTTTATAACAAATTAATTAATTATACACATATATATGAATATAAAAATATGAGAAAGGAATATTTTGCTTTTGATTTTTTATTTTTCTAATTTATGAATTTTTCCTTTTTATTAATTTGTAGAACTGAAAAATTATTATTATATAACGAGTATCATAAAATGTAAAAACTAATGTTACCTACTCGTGACTTGAATTGTTAATCAATTTCAAAATCTTTTATTTGAATGTTATTATTTTTTATTAAAATTAAAAAATAAGGATCGTATACTGTAATGAATTTCTTAATTTAGAATAGCTAAATTACTGACTTAGATTTAATTTGACTTTTTTATTTATTTTAGTGTGATATTTTAAATGTCAATAGATGTATATAGTTAAATCTATGACAATATATTTTTGAACCGTAGCCTACGAAAATATAAGATTTTTTTAATATTCTTTTTCGTCGGCTGCGATTTTTGGATTTTAACAATCAGTGTTTTTTCATTTGTTGGAAACAATGAAACTTGTATTGTTGCTCGTCACTATGGAAACGGGCATGGAGCAGGAGGATTTAGCATTTTATATATAAGATTTCTGAAGAGAAAAAGTTATTCGTGTAAAGTTGTTATGGCCAGTCATTAAAAATTTCATAAGGAATTAAGCGCCATACGTAAACTCTATGGAGAACGGCAAAGAAAAATTAAAATAATATTTTTCGATGAGATACCAATGCTTCTTATAGGATGAATATTAATATCATACGGCAAATAATGAGATTGTTGAACCAATATATAGAAAGATATCTATATTAACAAAAGTCAATCTGTATGGGTGTGTACCTTTGCGATAATCTCTACAACCGCGAACCAATGGGCGTCAAACTTTTCATGATGCTTCAACAAAGTCCCAGAAACAATATATATTTCAATTTTTCATGCAACAATAATATGACAAGACAACAATAACAACCAACAATGCATTGAACATATTTAAATTAAAGAAATTATGACGATCCACACAGCCTAAGGACAGTTATTAAAAGCAGCGGAATCAATTTGCAGTCCTTGTTTTTCACATGGATAACTAGCATGCTCACGTGTTGGTTCTCCAAAATACTTTTTCTTCTACAAATGAGCCTTCGAAGATAATACTGCATATTAGCTTTTTAAATGTATATCGATAATATTGATATTTTGCATTTTCCACAATTAAGCCCAATGGGGAAAAAAACTTAATTGAATTTTTCAAAAATTTACCTAAACAAATTTATCCCTTTTCAACCACCCGAACTAATTACTTTAAATGGGTGAATATAGTTTTAATAACTTGCAGCGGGATGCGCGGATTTTGAGTAGAAACCCCGAAATTTTTCATCCACTACAACATAATCCGGGGAATAATCCTAAAGAAACATGGGTACATTAGTCAAAGTTGACAAAAAAAACCAAAAAAAAAACCCAACCCTGCATATATTCAATCAACCCGAGCGAAGCCGGGTATTAATCTAGTTTCTTATAATACCTTGTATATGCATTTGTCAAGTTGGAGTAACATTGTGGCATTTTCTTAGGTCTAGAAGATGTAGAGAGGAAAATGAAAAAGTTTTAATTTAATTTATTGCCACACTTACAAATAAAGGGAATCAGTGAATAATACATGCTAAATAGCAAATATAGCTTTTATTAATAAGACTTAAATGGAGATTCACTACAACTTGATAACTATCATTGGGTATGATGTCAATTGATGCATTATCTAAAATGATTCCAGTTTTGAGCATACTGTTAATATAAATTCATTCCCAAATTACTCAAAGTATACATACATCAACCCGTATACGTAAAATTAAATAATCCTTTTCTTTAAGTCATAATTTCAGAAAGTAAGGTTGTAATTTTTTATGCATTTTTAAAAACGCTACAAATTAATTATAATTGACGCTATTTTTCCATGTAATATATTCATTAAATCAAGTCGTTTTAGGTATTTTATAATGTCACCAAAACTTCCAAGACTTTCAAAGTAGGGTTAGAATTCCTGAAGTGGGCCTCTCAAAAACAAACATGCTGTGAAATTTAAAACTTTTATTATAATTTGATAGTACCTAATGGAGTATTAAAATTCTCAAAATATTTTTGAAAAATTTCCATTTGTTAAAAAGTTATAAACAAATGCATGTTTTTGGTACTTTTTGTTTATGAAGTCGTATCTCAAGCTAATTTTTTCAAATCTATTTGAAATTTTAAAGATAACAAAAATAAGTATACATTTCATAACAAAACCTAAAAGATTATACAAAAGTAAGAGTTGAATTCTGTATAATTAATTTTATAAAAATGATAACTCCATTTTAATGCAAAAAAATAGAAATAAAATAAATATAAAAAACAGTTTAAAAAAGTCACCCGATGTGAAGAAATACAAATATTGAAGAAGATGAAACACAGATGAAAACGAAGTTCTTGTGAGGAAATATTACAGGAAAACACAAAAGAAACACAGTAAACAAGAGAAAATAATATTAGAACGGATATCAAACATTAAAATCATACCAAAAATAATAAACAACTAAGACATTAATAAAACCACCAATATAAAAACAACAAAAGATCAAAACACAAACACAATTTCTAATTTCAAAAACATTTGCCATAATAATAAAGAAAAATGGAACATCACTAACATAATTTATCAAATTCCATGTGCCAATTGTCAACACATTTACACAGGTCAAACAAAAAGACAATTAATAACATGAATGAAAGAACATGAAAGAGCGCTTAGAAACAAGGATAAAAAGAATCATCTTGTTAACCACTGTATTAGCCACAGTCATAATCCAGATTGGAACAAAGTCAAAATCATTGGTAAAGAAATAAATTACCAAAAAAGACTAATAAAAGAAATCATCAACATTATTTCGAATGTAAACAGTTTAGCCAAACCATCTATAGAAATTAATAATAAATGGAAATTACTACTAAAAAATAAAATGTTTTCAATTATATTGTTTTAACTGAAATTTCATTCAAAAGTTTACAAACTGAAGATGGGATAAAAATCCCTAAAACGTTATTCTTTATTCATTCAAATTTTATTATTATCATCGGACTTTCATCTAGATTTTCTTCTACTAAGCAAGTAACTCTTCATCCTTATGCAATTTGTGACAAGCCCCCGATTCGGTTTGGGTTTACATGTCATGAAATTGCATCATGGGCTCAAAAGTTTTTTGTTTTTTTCTTAAATAAGAAAGTAAATGAAACCTGCCTCAATAGTAGATAAGTTTATATAGAATAATTAAACAACAGTCAAAATAATACAATGTTTGGCGTTTCATGGTTCACAATGGCAGTGCTTAAAACAGTTGCTTAACAGGAAGTTCCATATTGCTGTCAATATTGCATGATGAAGAGTTACCTGCTTAGCAGCCCAGTGGTAGGATTGAATAGGGAGTGCAAGTATGACGTCAATCCTTGGTGCTCTTCAGTCAGGTGACTCGAATTGGTTCCAAACAAGTCTTCTCCCTTCGGGATTTAACATTGGTTCCAACGTAGAAATAGAATAAAATCGCTTTGTATAAACCCAGTATTTATAACACTTATAAGATGTGAAATTGTTGAGTTCCTTACTGCTCAAGAAGGAGCCAAAACAGCGATTTACACATTTATCGTTTTCCAAAAGAAAGAAAGAACCGCGAACGATGGCATTCTTTCGTTAAGCGATTGAAAGTGATTAAAAAGAGTTCTAATATTAATTTATAAATTATATAACTGTATTAAATGTCTTAATAATAATATAAATTATACAAATTCACATAATAATTTAAGAGATGTCATTTTTACTGGCCGCAAATTTCCACCTTACTAGTACGTATATTGCGTGGTTCCAGTGTTTGGAACCAGCGATCCCATTTCCTAGGCTCTCGGCCCCTTTATCGCGCAAATGACGTCAGCTATGACGTAGCCACTTGCACTCCCTATAGTTTGACACAAATGATGGCATTCGCGTAAAAACAGACCACCAAAATTTTGTTTCAAATTCTAAATCGTTAATAAATACAGATTCAATGTGTTTTTTCAAAATTGTTGAAATCGATTGAGAACATTAAAAAATATTCATTTTTTTTATTAATTTTTTTTTCTTTCTTTTTTACACAAAAATGTTTTTCTCATTCTTTTATGTTTTGTTATGAAATATATACTTTTTATTTGTTATCTTTAAAATTTCAAAGTGATTTGAAAAAATTAGCTTGAGATATGAATTTTTAGACAAAAAACATCCAAAATAAAATGTATTTGTTTACAACTTTTTAACAAATGGAAATTTTTCAAAAATATTTTGGGAATTTTAATACACCATTAGGTACTACCAAATTATAATAAAGGTTTTAAATTTCACGACGTGTTTGTTTTTGAGGGGAACTCTTAGCCAGTAACTCGTATTAGCTTCAGATGCTAATGGCAAATCTAATTAACCCACTCATGATGAAATAAAATAGAAAAGATAAGACACAGGAAAATTATAAAGCATATAAAGAAAATTATAAAAAGTAAAATATAAATAATCATTTCTTGTAGCCTTTATAGCTGTAAAATAAATTCACTGCAAAAAAAATTCGGACTAATTTTAAATATTTATTTCACGTACAATCTGTCTCTTTCTTACACCTGAATATTTAAGAGTTTAAAAGTTAAAGTTTTCTTAATTTTTCAAACGATTCTCGTTCTAATATCAAACCATGTTCCAACATAAATTGAAAGTGATTCAAACTCAAATCATCTTTAATATAAAATTTTATTTGGATTACGATTATAATTCCACTAATTTATATTTTCACGATGTTCATTATATTCTCTGCATGGAACACATTTCTATTACTCAAACAATAATTCAATGAAATAAGATTAAAACTTTGATTCGAGCATTAAAAATTATTAATTTCATCTTGATTATTGTATAAAATAAAAGTTTCGAAAGATTTATTATGAAGTTCTTAATCCCATTTCCATCTTCTCGTTTAAATAATATATTTTTAATACTAGAATTAAGAGTAAAATCATTTCATTTTAAGTTCACGTCTTCCCGCATTAATTTTTTTTAGTTTATTTAAGTGAAATAGATCTCAGTTGCATTAACTAAAAAACAATATTTGTGTCGATCATAGCTTGAATTTCTTATTCCGTATTCGGATCGTTTTCATTAATCATTCATATTCTCTCTCTCGCGCGCGCGCGCTCTCTTAATCTTCTCGTTTTTATACTAGCCTTAAAATAATTTTAACAGCCCATTGAAGAATGTAAGATAAAAATCAAATATTTATTCGCAAGATAAAAAAATTTTTAAATTCTTATTTTTTTTTTTTTATCATTTAAAAAACAATTTTTATTAATTACGGTTCCTCGAAATACCTGTCATTGCTTTTCTTCGTGTTTATTCTAAATTTTTTTATCAACTCTACTTCATTATCGGCTACTCCAAAATATCTGACGCATTTCCTACTTTTCAACTCCTCTTTACTCCATCTCGTTTTAGTGCTTGAAATAATGAAAAAGTAAAGAACGTAAAAATCTTCACTTTTTATTTAGACTTCTTTAAATTATCACGAGAAAACGCAAAATGCGGAACGAAAAATCCGTGCAACAGTGCATTTATAAACAGAATACTAGACATACAGTATAGAGAGATATTCTCTTATAATAAAATTTTTGAATGTCTGAATGCAGGTATAGTGTAAAGGAATCTTAAGAGAAATTAGACTGCTGCTTCTCATCAACTTCCGTAGAGATCGCTCTCATTACTCGGCTCGACAGTAGCGGTCCAATTCAAGGTTAAAGAGTGAAAAAGGAACGTCATGAACACAATACGTTTACTTCTCGTTTAGATAGATCGAGAAATGGAGCGATCGTATGGTCGTGGAGTGTTTAGAAATAATACTCCGCTAAATGCCCGCTGCATCGCACTTGACTCGCCGAGATTTCCGCCGTCCGCACGATTAACGCCTTCTCCGATATTCCTTGCTGAACGCGTGATATGCGCGAGTTGTGGATCGCCTTATTTGCAACAAGTAGATACTATGAACTATGGGTGTATAGTCAGACTCGTTAAACCCAACTCAGCTGAGGACCCAACTTTAATATCTTCACCATCACGCCTAAATGATTCTCTATGTCCAAATGAGATTACGACCATCCCCTCGAATCCATCACATTCAACATCGAGAATTCCCTTGGCGTCGTTTCAGACCACCTCCCCTCCACAACGATCATTAGGAAGAGGCAGGGGCATAAAAATGCGTGAAGCCACCTGGTAAGTAATTAGCTTTTCTCTTCCGAGTTCTTCCTAAATTTTCCAAAATAATGTCTCCAATCTTGTGTCAAGTGTGGGTTTCGAGTTAATTCAGCACGCCGCTATCAACCAGTCCATTTCATCGCTTGTACATATCTTCCCATCCCGCTATTCAAAGTGCTTCGGCCTCTCTTAAGCTTGTTGAATGGTCCCTTTGGGATGAGTTGTCAAGAGACTTCGGTGCCCCAATTAATTTGGCCTCAATTCAACATTCTGGTCCCTTGGAATGAAGTGGGCAGAGGTTTTAAATACCCACACTCGACTTACGCTAGAGTACGGAATGAACATCTCATTTTTTAACAGGCTTCATCGAATCCCTATTAATCAGAGCGGATAAAAAACTGAGCATTATTATACCGATGCACCTTTTCGAAATCAATTCCTTTCCAGTCCTTCGTTTTCGTTTGCTAAACTAGGCCGCAAATATATTAGTTAGCTCAGGTGTGGAGATTGCCTATAACAATATCGACTTCAATCGAATAATAACAGATGCTTAATCCTGACGTGACCACTCATAAAATTTTAATAGCACAGTCCCATCAAGTAAGGATTGGAAATTAATATTCTAAGGATAATTCAAAATTTAATATCTGAAAAGAGGTAAATTGAAAATAAAAAGATTAGATATTAAAATCAATTAATTCAATTAAAATAACATGACCCAAGAGAATTAAAGCGTTAAAACTTGGGGGAATTTTATGCAGCTTTGAAAAATTGATGCTTTGCTTCCTAAGAAACTTGAAGCCTGAAGGAATTTAGTATCTAATCACAAGAAGCTGTACATTTTAAGGGTGAGGGTAAAGTTTTTTAAGGGTTAAAGTGTAAAGTTTAAACGTTGATGGGAAATTCAAAATTTCAGTTTATCTCCTGGGAATTTTCGTTTGCAGCAAGTTTCCTAATTTATTTTTGCAGTTTTTACGAGAGCGCTACTTTCTTTGTAAATCATCCTCTCATGCATCACTAGCCCCATGTTCCCCCCTCCACTATGTTAGTCGGAAATGTTATCATGTGATGCATGGTGCTTAAGCCGTTAAAGTGGATCGTCCGTAAAGCATGAATGTCGGTTCAAGGGAAATAATATCGATTGCTGACAATGAGAAGGAAGAACAGATATAGTGCCGAGATTAACATGAGCATTTGGGTTAGGTTATACCAATGATTGAGTATAATGTTTAAGCTCCTCTGGCTTACGTACGCTCGCAGACAAATGCTTATATGTGAAACAATGCTGATAATAATGAAACATAATCAACTGCATATTTTCTTAATGACTTTGATTTCAATTGTATTAATTGTAAAAATTTTAATTTTAATTTTAATAATTTAATTAATCTTTGAATTAATATTGGAGACTAACATAGTTCCTTGTAATTTACTTCTTATGCGCGTAGAGGTCCTTCTGAGAGAAACCATCTTTTACGTCGCAGATATTGTTCAAATTAAGAACAAACGACAAGATGTTTAGCGTAAAACTTATTAAGTATCTTTATACCATCATCATATTCAACCTTTATCACTCAACTGCTGAATGTACGTTTCCAATGTGATCTGTCTGGGGCTTTCACTTTTCCAATTGACGCCCACCAGTTTCCCGATATCTTATTTGTCGTGCTCTTATAAAATTTTATGGTTACCGGTCCAGAATGGCTGCCATCCATCTGTTGTCACGTCGTCTGGCATTTGAGTTTACATATATATAATTAATAACAATGGTCTACCTTTAATATGAACGCAGTATTACCTTTTGTAGTTAAACAAATCTTACGATTCATAATACAGGATGATTCAGAAAGGTTGGTCAAGAATGAAATACCTTGTACAGTTTGTAGCGGGGAACAATATTTTTCCTATAAACATGGGTCCGGAAATGCATTCTTCCATAGATAATGCAAATTGTACGAGGAAGGAATGGATGTGCGTCACCCGGACGGCAATGGTAGGGTCCATGTAAATTAGGATCTAAACATGTAAATTGTTCGTGTTCTCTCCTTTAAAAAAGAGGAATCGAAACATGTAACTCCATTGTCGAACAATGGATCGTTTGACTAATGCGGAGCTGGCGGACATGCATCTCGTCTACGACGGGGCACAGGGTAATGCTACTGAAGCGGAAAGGATTTACCAACAGCGTTTTCCAGACTGTGATCCCCCACATCTTCACCAGAGTTCGCGAGAATCTCGTCCGCAGACTAAACACCTGCATCGAGGCTCAGGGTCGACATTTTGAACACCTACTGTAATGTCATTCCTACCTCGTACAAGTTGCATTATCTTTGTAAGGATTCATTTCCGGACCCATGTTTACAGGAAAAATTTTGTTCCCCGCTACAAACTGTACATGTTATTTCATTCTTGACCTACCTTTCTGAATGACCCTATATATTTACTTAGTGCTGCTTTTCATATAAAATAAAACAAGAAAACTTTAGTCAAAGTTCCAGCACTCGCATTTGTTGTCATTAGCATAAATTATTTATTTATACTATAACTTTACAA
>JAHWFO010015474.1:480509-554007 GCA_023313115.1 Rhysida immarginata | reverse complement strand
AAAGTTATAGTAGGCCTATAAATAAATAATTTATGCTAATGACAACAAATGCGAGTGCCGGAACTTTAAAGCTGCGGCCACACAGAGCGGACGCGAGGAATGGGACGGACGCTACGCGTCCAAATAATATGCGCCTTTATTCTCTATGTAAGTGGCCACACAGAACTGCGGACGCTACGGACGCGACGTTCTGGACGTTTTATCAATTTCTTCTTCTTACGCTGATATGAAGCCAATATTTTTTCATGTCAGCGTAAGGAGAAGAAGTTGATACTGGTGTCCGATCCAAAAATAAAAGTTTGGAGAAAGCCCCTTATCGTTTTGTTTATTTTTGAGAGCAACTGAAATTCAACTCATTCTATCGGCGATATCTTTCTCAATTTGCACGATATTTGCTTGGGCTTTTTATAAGAGTAGCTCTATACATTTGGCTAATAAATTATGCAAAAGACAATTTGGTAACGCATGCGCAGTTAAACATTATTTAGTAAAAATGCTCATATTTCATCAAATATTTAATATTTTTCTATTCTGATTGCAGGGTGTTGTCTCTACTGTAGTTTGTCAAGTTTTCTGTAAATGGCATTGCATTGGGTTGAAAATCTTGCGTGTTATAGGCCTAAACAAAAAACTTACGAAAACATTTCGACCTTTTTAAAGAAATCTTTATATCTCCATGAATATACGTGCTATTCTCGTACAAATGAACACAGAAAAGTAAAACAAGCCTCTTAAGCATATGCTACAGCTACAATGCATTTCAAGCATTATTTTTTACAGGGCGATTCTAAACATTATTTTTTTGGTTCATTTCTTTGCTGTTCCCCTATTTGCCTTCGGGAGAAAACCTTCGCTGAAATATATGAGGTGTAACATCCTTTTTATACCCCTGAAATTTCAGGATAATTCGTCAAGTATTTTTCTAGATATTCGACAAAACGTCTAAATCGAAAGTGTCCGGTCATTAATGGCAATATGGTGTATACTGTATTGTTGTGTTTTCTTAATTGTTGAGATTTTTGTAGTAATATTTCTTAATTGTTGACTGTTATTGATATTTTTTGATTAAAAAAGTGACCAAATTTCTGATATTTCTTTTTTGGTTTGACTAAATTGTTATTTTTTTGAATTTATAAATAATATTTTGTTTTGATTTTTTTTTGTTAGTGTTTTTACATGATGGGTTATCTTCTTCTTGATACAGTGTGTTGCTAAATGGTTGTTTGGATAATTTACTATGAATGAAAAATTCTTATATCTAGGGTTTTTTTTCGTTTGTCAGTATAGACTTTGTTACAATTCTTGCAGGGAATTTCGTAAACTATGCTGCTGTTTTTCCAGAATTTTTTGTTGTTGATATAATTTCTTTCATTTGAGAATTTTCTGTTATGTTTGATACTTCTTATTCAACTTCTTCTAGTTTGTTGATTAATATTTATGTAGGTTTTCATCTTTATTTTCTAATAAGAGGGTTGGGGCATAAGTCATGGCAACTATTTTTTTGTGTGAGAATTCGACCGTGGGTGGAAAATACGAAATATATAGATGAAAGGACAAGGAATGGAGGAAATGTACGGACATTTAGCAACACTGAAATATTTTGCTCTTCATGTTTATTAAGGTAGTTGATATAACATTACAACTTTCATGTTCCAGAATCATTACAGCACACATACCCGTTCTAAAGGGCCTCAAAGTAGTCCCCTGAACGTTCACAGTACGCTGCCAACGATGTGGCAGGCGCCCATATCATCTGCTTCACCATTTCTCTCACCATGTGGAAATCTGGTCATCTCCTGTTGCACAATACGGGTATTTGCAATGTCCATTCGTGTCCGAAGCTGTCTACCACGTAATGGTTCCTTACCGTCCGTATAAGATCAAAATCACATGGAGAAAAGTCCGCAGAGTATAGTGGGTGCTCCAATTCTTACCAAAGCCAGCGGAGACCGGCAATATTGAGCGTTGTTCAACTCTGGTTACATCCATCCTGCACGGCGGTTGACTAAGAACTGATTTAACGTTGTTCTCTATGCAACAAAAGGAAATCACAGGGCCATCTGGTGTTATGGAAATATACTATGAATGAACGGTTTCCTCGAGACATATGACATTTTGTGACACCATCCCTTAGCTATGAGAAAAAAAAATAGTTGCCATGCCTTATGCCCCAACCCTCGTATTTGTTTAATTATTGAAAAATATTTTTATTATATTCTATTGTGAATCTTTTTTTTTTATTATTTTGTTCGTTTGAGCTTGATTTTTTGATTGTGATATTTTTTATAAATGAGTTGATCAATTTTATTCTGTTTATATATTGATCGATGATATTTCTTTTTTTTTCATTCGTTATTCTGATTCATAGAGAGGTAATGTCTTGTCTTGGCTTTGAGTGAATGTTAATGTCTTTTTTATTCTCGTTATTTTAGGTCAAAAAAATTCTTTCATCGTTATTGTCTGGTTTATTTTTTGTACATTCAAGTTTATGATTTTTATTTAAATGTTCTGTTAATTTTTCTATTTCCAGATTTTTGTTTGTTATTTGATGATGGCATCTACATATCTCTTCCAAATTATTTTGTTAGCTTTATAAATTGGTTCCTTTATAATTATCTTTGTAATTTGTTTATTTGATTCTAATATTAAGACTGAAAACTTCAATTAAAAGTATCAATAAGATAATTTATCAACTTCAGGATAGTGATATTGTTTTAATAATATCTAAACATTATTTTATTTTTATAAGGAGATTTAATTTCCAAATTTTTATATGTAAAAGAAGAAAAATTTATAAAACTAATCTCACTAAAATGATAATTACCTCTTTAAAAATCTACATAGTTATGTTTGCTGATACAGTAAGAAAGGAGTCAAATTTTGAAATGCTACAAATGATCCATCATTAATAACGATGGACTAATATCGAAAATTACTTTTAGCATGCTTAGAAGATTATTTTAAGTAAATTTTTTGAATTTATAAAATATTGACTAATGAATCCGATTGACATCTTCTGGACCTGTATAAATTATCATACTCTCACAGAGAAATTCTAAAAACAATATATACCAGCCTTTTTTTGTTCAAATTTGAACGTAGCTACGTCATTAATGAGGGAGATCAACTAGGACGACAGTTGTGTAACGACCTTTTCGTCTAGCCTCTTTTTAGCCTGAACGCCGACTTCCGCAATACTGACATGGAAACTCCATCTAGTTAATGAAGGTATCAAAATCACTTGCGCAAATTTTCTTAACGCAGAGCTTCAATAGAAAAGCACCAGCTTTAAGGATTTTTGTAAGTCTTTAAAATTATATTTTGAAATTACTCTAGCTTTAATCCCAGTCTTTCTTCTGCGTGATGATGGCGATCTCTGAGAGCGAACGAGATCATGTGGAAAAAAAAAATTACAAACCGTATCAAACTAGGTTTGTTTTTTTTTTTCATATTTATTCATTGTTTACAAAACATCAAAATTTATTAACAAAAAAGTAACAAATACTTTTTAAGCGAAAAAAAAAAAAAAGTCAAATAAATAATTGAAGAAGCATCTACCATGAAAGTTCAGACAGTTTTCTGAAACTAAAAGTGTAAGAAAAATATTGATGGCATAGAGATTTTATAGTAGTCTATTTTTTTTCCTCTTTCTTTAAAGTAAGTTGAAACATTTTCATTCTCATTATTTCTGCTACTTTGTGCTATCTTTCATTGAGAATATCTTCCCAGACTGCACGTAGTTCGGCAACTGAATTGGATTGGCATTGACATAATTGCTCTCACAAGATCGGAGCCGACAATTCGGTGAACGCGACAATTTGATGAACGTAACAATTCGGTGAACGTGACAATTCGATGGAAACGATAATTTTATTAGGATCGATATTTAAATGTTTGCGCATCTCTAGATCCAAGATCCATCATAATTTAAATAAATTAAGTCATAATTTTTAATAAAGATGCATCTATTTAAATAAATCTACTTTTGTTGTTTTTGCAGCAAAGACTTTGCTGCATGGCAAGACGCATTGTCTTGAGGGAAGAACAGATCTGATGAAAAGACCATGACAGACTATATATTTCTGGACGGATTCGATGATTGTTAATTTTTATTCGCCTGGTTTAGGAAGAGAAGACCAGTTTTTTTTTTTGTTGTTTTTTTTTGTATTTTTTTTTTCAAAGCGGGTTGGTGGAAGAGGTTCTGTTATTGGGTGAGGTCCTTTTGCTTATGGTGGCAAAACCAATTTATAGTTGTGAGTCGCCGCAAAAATGCCAATAAATACGAAGAGTTACTACATATTCACCTTCACGCAACGTAATCTCACAGATGATCTGCTCTTCGAGCAAGTCAATGCATCTTGTCATGCATGCAGCAAAGACAAAAGAAAAAAATGGTTGGTGATACAAAATAGCATAACTTTAGATTGACCAGCATGTAGTTCCGAATTAAGAAAATCTTTGAGGTAATCTTGTGGTGGCAGGTTTATGCCAATGGCACGTAACCCAATTCACTTGTCAAACCAATGAAAGACTGCACAAACTACCAGAAACAATGAAAGAGAAAATCTTTTAACTTATTTTAAAGAAAGGGAAAAATATAGACCACTAAAATCTTTTTAAAACTTCTATGTGTAACATGTAAAAATTTAAGAGGCTAGAGTAAAGCACAGTGGAAGTCTTAGAAACACGTACAGTGAACGGTTTATGATTAAATAAAGTTTATTTGATGAAAATAAATAAAATCAAAGCAATAAACGCAATAGGAAATTGTAACCTTAAGCTAAACACTTCAGGTATATAAAGTATAAATGGCAAATCAAACAATTCTTACTGATCTAATATTAGCCAATGGCAACCAAACAAACACGTTGCTTAATAATTACAATTCGTACCATAACCATTGAAGCCAATCAATTTCAGACGGATTAAACATTTAAGTTCCATAGCAAAATAATTCTCTAATAAGTACACTAATGAATAAGAGGATAAATGCAAAATGGCACAGTTGCAAACAACACTTGAATAATTTGCACAAAACAAGAATGATTTCTTAATACTTAGTCAATTCCTTATATAAAGAGTGCAATGGGTAGCAAAAAGTTCATTGTCCTTAATGCCCATTAACGTTTACTCCAATTGGCTAATGAATTCCAGAGCACATAACGTAACTTATCACATATCAACACTCAGCCTTAATGACTTATCAAGCTTACTTAAGTAAACAAACATAATACTTAATAGCTATAAGAAAGCATATTTATAGCCGGCTTAAACTCGGCCCACAGTGATACCACTAATTCAAAAGTTAATGTAATTATCCCATAAAAGCAATAAAGCCTTAATCCTATTAAACAAATCTAAATAGGTCAAATAATATTTCTTCACAATATGATTTACTTCCAACAGTAAAACGTGAATTATCAATAGAGCCGAATCTTGCCCTGACAACTAATAAAGACAGTTCAAAGTCTCTTGAATGTGTAATATAACCAAAGTCCGGGAGCAGTAATAACACACTAATACACTGAATACAAAGAAAGTATTCGCAATTTATAGAGTCAAGTTCGTGAGAGTCTTTTAACAACAGGTAGACACTGGTGGAAACATTCCACACTCAGAATTCAAATAGTCGCTAAATGATTAGCACAGTTAGACACTACAATAAATAATTGCAAATATTAAATATTCTTTACAACTCACAGCGTAATTATTACAATAAGAATGACCGAAGACTAAGGCCACCAACGGACTTTCGAAGCATTAGGTAAAGCCTAAATCCTGGCGAACATATGGCGTTAACCCGTACGGCCATAATCCTTGTGCTATCGTTTCGTAACGTAATTCTCGATACCGGAGCTCACTGAAGCTCGCTTTAAACAAATTGGCATTACTGCCTACAATTAAAGCAACGCTTACTAACATGGTCGTTCGGTCCTCGATAGCACTTCTCATTATTTGCGGCGACTCGGGAATCCATGACTGTGGAGGAAAATTGCTGGCACTGCTCTCCTGCTGCCACGTTGGCGAAACCTCCGCCACGCTTGCCTGCCTGCAAGGCGTGTTCGCTGGTTTCTTCGACGGACTCCATGAAATCTCCGACGAATTGCTTCCCTCTTCACTCAGCCGGTTTATCATAGACAGATCGCTGCCATGAATATCTGCTTTTCCGAAGTCGAGAACGGATCCGGCGTCCTTCTCCCTTGGCTGCGCACTCCTTTTTCTTCTCCTCGTTCGATTTCGTCTCCTTCTCCCGCGCAGTTCGCCATCGAAGCTCCCATTGGTCGGGAGGTGATGATCGCTCTGACACCGTTGCTGACGTCGGATTCTCTCTCTCCCCGAGTGCCAGAAGACCCGAGAGCATAGTATTAGAAGTAGCTCTTCTAATACTACTTCTAATACTATGCCGAGAGTGAAAGCGAATGCTTACGTCATCGGAATTCGCATTAGAATTCGAATTCCGTTACACTATGCCTTCAATGTTTCTAATTTTTCTTTACACATTCAGAAAATGGACCGAAATTTCATGATAGATGCTTATCTCCAATTATTTATTCGACTTTATTGCTTAACTATTGCTTTACTGCCTTTTTATTAATAAAACTTGATGTGAAATGAGTAAACATAAACAATAAAAGGCAGTTTGGTAGCGTTTCTCATTTTTTAAGTGATTGTATTTAAAGGAAACTTCTATTCTGTTAATTGCACGGGAGATTCCGCTATTTCTCTCTTGATTGGAAAATTTTAACGATGTTCAGCAAGTTTTAATGATGAACGGTACTTATAGTATGGAATATTTCCCTGAGGAATGAAGCCTTTAAAAGATTTAACTTAAGAATGAAAATTTTATTTTCTACCTTATTAAATTATCTGAACTGTAAGAAAATAAAATAGAGATTACCTTATCTGTGGAAATCAATATAGAAGGAACCAAAAGAGGAATCAAAAGTCTTGTTGAAAAATGGACGCGTAGCGCCCGAAATACGTATACAAGTTAATAAATTTTGTGTTGTGGACGTGCGGTGTGACTCTCTTTTGGTTCCTTCTAGCTGAACTGTATTTTAATATCATAAGATGGGGAAATTTTGAAAATATAGCTTTTTTAATTTCGATTTTGGAAATACTACATTCGAGAAAATCAACTTTTTCGAGTATTTTCCGATGAAAAAGGGGTATACAGGGTGATTCTGAAAAAGTGTGTATAACTATAAGCAATGAAAGAGGTGACCAGAATGAACATTTTCTTTTAATACAATGTGGATCCGAATTTGAACTCTGAGATATGAACAGAAATAAAAATGCCGCCACCAAGATGAACAAGTTAATAACTCAGGTTCTGCAACGCCTAGAATAATGAATTTTGGAGGAATAATAGGGTACATAAAACTCTATATACCGTTAAAGTTTGATCGAATTCCAACGAGTAGTTTCCGAGTTACGCACTCAACATCGTAACACGTGCTGGTTAGTACTCGCATGTGAGCATTGTTACGATTTTGAATGCGTAACTCGGAAACTATACCGTAAATTGGGGTTACTTGAACCCTGCTGGTCTACTTGGACCCAAATCAAAAAAAAGTTTCAAAGACGTTCCGAGTCTGCAGTTTTGAATGTTTTGGTCTGCTGATAGATTCAATTGCAAATTAATGAAAACATGTCATGAAATGTATCAATGATCTGTGCAAGCTGAGTTATTTGTTAGCAAATAAAGATTAAATCCAATTCATTCAAATTTACCGAATTTATGATGTTATTTTCAAGATAAATGATTTAAAATAAAAAAATTTTCAACTAAAATGTCTGGTAATTGTTTCATCTCCAAAACGTAGGTCGAACATGAACCTACTGTCCATTATAATTGCTTAATCCATTGCAAATGTAGCGTGGGTTCAAGTTACCCCAGCCAGGGTTTATTTGAACCCAAATTTCCATAATTTATTACATATATACTAAGTTAAAATATTGAGTCAATAAACATATAAGTTAAAAGAAAAGTCACAAATTTAATATAAATTAAGTTAACAGCAGAATTAGTGTTATTAAGTCTATCAATAGGAAGAATTGTTTGAAAATGCTTGTTATTTGGGTTCAAGTAACCCCAATTTACGGTACTTGTTGGAATAAGATCAAATTTTAACGGTATACAGAGTTTTATATACCCTATTATCAGAATGCGTAACAAAAATTCAGTAATTGGATGTATCTCAATCTCCAGAAGCATCGTTTTGTAAGAACAAATCCCTAATGTATACATTACCACAGATTACTAAAATCAAAAATACCTTTTTTCCCTGGCTCAGTTTCAAGGTTTCAGATTGAAAAACACAAAGTTATTCTACAGCAAAAAATAAAAAAATAAAAAAAAACAAAAAAAAAACAAACCCAAAACAAAATTTAATTCGCTTTTCAATAGCAAGACAAATTTACAAAATGATGAATTAGAATATCTACAGAGCCAATAAATAATTAATAACAAAAATTATTTCTTGGTCTCTTTAGATATTCTAATTCATCGACTTGTAAATTTGTCTTGCTATTGAAAAGCGAAGTTTTTTTTTTCTTTTGCTGTAGAATAGTTTTGTTTCACAATCTGAAACCTTGAAACTGAGCAGGGGGGGGGGGGGGGAGGTATTTTTGATTGAACTAATTATGACTATTAATCTGTGGTAATCTTTACATTAGGAAGTTTTGTTCTTTTGAAAACGATGCTTCTGGAGATTGAGTTTTCATCCAATTACTGAATTTTTGATACGCATTCCAAAGTTACCATTAATTTTCGATCGGCAGAGGATTTGGTCTCAGCGGAGAACTTGACAAAGCAAAGTTACGTCAGATCATCCCATGGCAACTACAAACTGTCTCTTGTTGGCGTTTTCATCAGTTACTTTAGAAACTAGACTTACAAAGATCGAGTTAAGCTTCTGCAATAATGCTTAAACGGCCAAAAAGAAAAAAAAAAAAGAAAAAAATATCGTGTCATTTTTTGCCCTTTCTTTTATAGCAGACCTACGTCACGAACTTTCAACATCAAGGAAACACTAATGATGTATCTATCTTATTTCAATGTTGTAAACTTGTAAAAACGAGTTTGAAAATTTAAAATGTTATCTTGTAAGAATAGTGAGTACTTCAAGTGAACACCAGAGTCCTCAGCTGCCGTTTTTGTTTTTTCTATTTAGCGCTTTCTGGTGATAATGGACAGTTTCTTGCTTGTCATTAAAGAATGATGATTATTGAAAGAAAGAGTATGCTTAGTTAAAAATTCTAGCTAGTTCTAAGCCCATGCGCTTTAGGTTTCTAAAAGTCTAATCTTGTTCAAACTTGATTACGGGAATAAGGAGTAATAATTGCTTGCGTAAACGAACATTACTGTGCAGTGATAAATGACGAAAATTCTACTACATATTCAGTTGTAAAAAGATTCTGAACCTGTCAAATGATAACTTTCCTCTATTAAAAAATAATGAAAAAAAAAATTTCCTTATAATGTCTATATTGCCTGCGCTTTTGGCGCTGCGTTTTCGTTGAACAGATAATGATAAAGCTTTGGAGAAGTGTTACAGAAAAGCAAATCGATAATTTTCTTGAATTTAAATAGCATAAAAACGAACGCTACATTATGGTTAGGAGATGTGAAAGTCGAATTCGTTTACGAGTATTGTCAAAGTTGTTTATTTAAGGTACAAAATTTTAAATGATTTTTCCTAATGCTGCTGCTTGCAGGAAATTGAGAATTTTAAATTCGACCCGGAAGATTGGCGACACTAAAGATTACTTAATTTAGTTGACAAATTGTCGTAGCATTAATAGTAAATGGGAAAGTGGGCCTCATCTGCTAATTTGAATTTGTCGTTCATTTTATCCGGAGTAAAATTTCGGACTACTCGACTCTCTCGCCTAATATTTGTAAATTTTTAATTAGCAGAAATAACGTATGTATTGCAATCGATAAATTAATTTAAACAAATTGGTTAAATTTTAATTTGTGCCCACAGCTGCGATAACTTGTCGCACATTTCATGCAATCATGAGTTATTTTTTTTTCGGGAATTTTTTTAAAGACTGTGAGACAGTCACCTTTTATCAGGGTCTTATGACCTTGTGCTAAATTTTCATTTTTATTTCATTCCAGGTTTCTTATATTTCGTCCTTCTTTTCTTCTACATCTGTCAATTACTCTAAAGAAATTCGTGCACAATATCTCAAACAACCGAAATGCTCTTTAAAAATGTATGAACTAAATCCTTTACAATTAAGGGTAATAATCCGCCGAGCAGTGTCATATTCAGATCGTTACAATGTCAAACGAAATAATCCAATTAAGGTGATTAAATTACGCTTGACACGGAAATGATACAAATACGACGTTCGAAAATTTCTAATTTAGGACGAATAAAATTGGCAAATAAATCATTTATTTGGGCCTTTTATCGCCAAGAAATTTTTTAATGGTTAATGACATCATGCTCTTGAAGATAATAAAATTTTAAGAAAAAATTCAGAATTAATGAAAGGGTGCGATTCTAAAATAAAAGTGATAGATTAGAGTATATAATGTTTTCAAATAATATTTTAATCTATGGGACTTTTAATCAAATTAAATTTATTGATTCATTAATATAAAACTACAATATATTATTTTTGATTTTTTATAGATGAATAAGAAGGTACACATGACCTTAAAGCCTAAAAGGAAATATGTCTAAAATTCCGCCGGGAAAACACCTCTTGCCATAGTACATGTGAATGGATCTCTCTCAAGAGCCCTCCATAGCTCTTGCGTATCCATCGACCTTAATTTGTGAAATCGAAGCTTACGGTTCTGTCTTTATTGATTTCCAGGAGATAGGTTAGGTTGGGTTAGGTTAGGTTAGGTTAGGATAGGTTATGTTACGTAAGGTTACGTTAGGTTAGGTAAGGTTAGGTAAGATTAGGTTGGGTTAGGTTAGGTAAGATTAGGTTGGGTTAGGTTAGGTGCACACATCGTTAATGAATTTGATTGAGTGTCTGAAGGTGAATTGGAGAATGGAAGTGTCAAACATATTTAAAACTTTAGTGTTGGAATGACTGTTCAAGATAAGCTTTATAATAAAAATCAACGCTTTCAAAGAGATTTAATTCCTGATGAGATGTTATCGTAATGAAATTTTAATTGAATGAAGTTTTAATTATTTCTTGATGCTTGAAAGTTGTTTCGACCATTGAAGATTGTAAAATTAGAATGCTCAGATGAAGTGATAGTAATGTGATGAAAATAAGTGACGGCTATGTTTAAATGATTAGCGCGTGGAACCAGTCTAGCGGAAATTTGCCCCTGGTAAAGGCCTTTTTGGAGGCCTCTTTCGCTCTGAAATTTAAAAAGTGTGCCTTGACGACCTCTGAGCGCGACTCTCCTATCGTTAACATGAAAACGCGATTTGAAAATTTTCTCGCAGGCGTATTTCGACAGTTATTAGAAAAAGAAAGAATACGTGCCTGCAGTTTGCTTTTCTCTTTCCAGTGCCGATTTACATCTCCGTACGATTAAAATTCGAATTTATTTCCTAATATTTTTACTTTTATCTTAGCAGCTTTGTCATCTATGGCGAACAGCTCGACATAATCACCGAAAGGATTCTGTCATCAACGAAACCTAATCCAGTCACGCATTAGGAGCCATTGTAAGGAACTACTTCCTTATTTTTATTGGAAAAATGTCTTATGATATATTTATACTTGAATTTTCAGTAGAAATGTCTCTACTATGCATGCCTACGACGATCTCTTTTAGCAAACGATTAGAGCTTTGCATTCATCTAAAGAAGTTTCATGCATTTTGAGACGGAGTCTGTGTGTGAATATAGAAGAATCAATTAGTTATATCAACAAAATCAATTTGTATTACTGTTAATGTCTTTTACAAAAAATGTCGCTAAATGTTAAGGCAAAAATTGGAATGAAGGACTCAGGTGAGAATTTCCTACGCAAATGGAATCACTGCCATTTTTTATGGATTTGCGAAGGGTAAGTAGAGATTTAGGTAGAGATATTCAGATAGCGAAGGGTAAGTTGAGATGTCCTAAAAGAAAAAATACTAACTTAAATAAGCAGCTCGGTAACTTACAAGGGGCGGTCATAAAGTCATTACAATCAGCCGGAAGGTAGAGATGGGGTGACGCTGCACGACGGTAGCGTCAGTCCTATTCCACATATGCACCTCCTTAATGGATGCAACGCTTTTCCCAACGATGGACGACTTAATGGATGCAACTTTTACAGGAGTCCTCCTTTAGCTATTGAGGAACTACTCCAACTCGAATATGATCTCGTCGTCGTTTTGCAAATGCCGTCCACGAAGCGGGTTCTTCAGGCGAGGGAAGAGCTAGAAGTCACTTGGGGCTAGGTCGGGTTAATACGGCAGATGGGGCAGTATTTCGAACCCCAGCTCCACCGCAACATGCATGGTTTCATGTGTGGAATGTGCTGGCGCGTTGTCGATCCTACGAACTGTTCCACGGTGATACGGCGGTTTGAGAGGACTATCGTCTCTACTTGCTTCGTAATTTATGGCTCGTCACAGATGGAGGGGCGTTCACTCCGAGATTGGAAGCGTCGACGCCACATGGCTACTGCCCCGTACGATGGAGCATTGTCACCATAGATGGCCACTAACTCCTCATAGATTTGTTTGGCGTTGTTCCCCTTCAAATGCAGGAATCTTATCATGGCTCGCACCTCCAGTTTTCCATGTGGTTTTGGACGCTCTAGTGGTGTTTAGTGTTACTGCAACAAGCGCCGCTTTATATCCTCCAGCACTCGAGGGATGTCGCTTCCCAGTGTCACTACACATTTTCAAAAGCGATCGTTCTTTTATGTTGATTGTAATGACTGTATGGCCACTCCCTTGTATAAACAAACAATGATTGGCTTTCGTGAAGTAGGTTGGTTTTGTCAATTAGCTAATCGAGCGCAGGACTAGCAGTAGCATCCTTGGAGAGGTCCATCCATTGTGAGCTTTTTTAAAAAAAATTATCGAATTTTCATTAAAAATTTTTACTGCATTAATTCTAAGCGTTTTCATGTATTTGTTTTTAAGTGGCAATTCCTCCGCGTGCTCATATTGGCAATATTTTTCAGACTAAGATAGTAGAATTTGAAAGCCGACTACTATATAGAAAGGCTGGGCATACCAGCCGTAAAGTAACATCGCACCTATAGATTTTGTGTAATTTTCCATCTAGCCGAAATTTTTCATCACAGTATAGCAGAAATCGGAATTACAATGATTACTAGTAAGTAATAAGTTGGACTTGGAGCACCAGACAGTATTTAGAATGGGATTGAGAAATCACAAAAGTGATGTGTCACGACCAAAAATTAAAAGATATTGAAACGAATTATTATGCAAATCACTTTGCTCGTACATCACGATCTCCTCCATAAAAAAGTAGCGAACCTCTCTGCAGAAGAACATTGGATAAGTAATACTCATTTAACTACATCAACGACTAATTCTTTATGCACAATTGAATTGTTCGCAGGAATACAAGTGGGCAAGGAAAATTATGAATCTAATGTTTCTAGTTATTTGCAGTACCACATTAAGTTAAATGGTTTTCTCAGCGCTCCTGGAGTTCAATTTATTACTCATTGTGACTTAAGCATAAAAGAACCTAATCTGGCGCGATTTCTTCGACTGGACTATCCAAGTAATTCAATTATGTCCATTATATACCAGTTTTTGGTCAGGCTGCACATGCTGTTTCAAAGAGACACCAGTGTAGTTGGTTTTCTACCTAGGGTTCTTCCGTAGGTAAAGGTTTTATATTAAAACAAACGTGAAAACGTGCGGGCAACTCAACTGCACATCTTCGTACTACCCAGGTAAGCTCGCACATCTCGATTACTGTATGAGCCGTTTTATTGAAAAGAAAAAATTTACCATTTCCATTAGCTCATGAATGGCAGGTATAAAATCCATAGATGACATCTGTTACGGAGTGTATACTTTTTTAACGCACTCTGTGTAGTTCCAATCCATAAATATAAGCCTCTTCTGGAAAACATGTAGCTCTTGGATAATGATTCGTGAATGTTAAAATTTTCCATCAGCAGCTTCGTTAAGGTCGATTTTCGGCTTGAAGAAATTGAAAACTGGTAATCTGCCCCTCAGACACAATAGGTCGGTAATTAATTAGCGGTCCGCGAATCCCCCTTTCCTATAATGAGGTGACGCAATTAATGGCGACTTCTTATTATCCAGAGAATATGACCTTCTTAGAAGCTTTTAATGAGCTCTGCTCCATTCGAGTTAAGCCGTTACCGAGTTTCGCTCTGTAGATCTGCGAAAGGATTTCTGTGCACTGCTTCTTTCCGCTCTCACTGGCCTACGAATAATGTTGAATAAACTCATAAATTGATCGCGGTGATAGATTTGCAGAGTTTTAATTCAGAGAGGAGTGAAGGGAACCATATTCCCAATCACTTCACCAAAATTTTGAAATTAAAAAAATAATTCAAACGCAATTAAAAATGCAAATATTGTTGAAACAAAAGCGCGAGATAATTTAAATTTCAACTTAACCTTTCTGTTCTGTTCGGGTCTTTTTTGACCCAAATCGTTTTTCAACTGCCTATAAATTTTGTCTATTTGTACAAATAGCCATAATCTTTTTTGACTTTTAATAAATTTTATTTTATTTGATTTTTATACTAATTAAAGTTTATAAATATTTTTTGCATCATATAAGGATTTGGGCCCCCCCCCCGGTGGGGAGGGAGTACCGAAATGTGCTTTGTGCTATCAGTGTGGGGAAACATGTCTGTATGTCTGTCTGTCCGTCCGTCTGTTTGTCTGTCTGCAACTCTAACTCCTCCGAGGCTATGAAAGATTTTCAAAATCTCTTTACGTCAGTCGATGAATATGGTTCATGGCACGACCCAATCACAAATATTATCTAAATCGGTTCATTGGCACGTGCACAAATGGTACCTTCACGACCCCACCTAGCAATTTTCAATGGAAAGATATATTAAGTAATATATCAAACAAATCGTAATGAGATAGAAGCGGATATAAATTACTATTTTTGCCAATTGATAAATATGGTTCAGGAAATGAACCATTTTGAAAATGGTTGTAATCGAAACAATGGCACGTGCCCTAATGGTACCCTTATGACACCCTCAAAAATGTTCAATGATAATATATGACATGTAATATATCAAACGACTTGGAATGAGGTGTCATGAATGAATATAACGTAAAATTAATGATAGTCGAAATTATTTCAAAGGTACGTGGTTTAATGGTATCATAATGGTCCATTAGAAACTTACAATGTTAACATAAGGCAGTTTAAAAATATAGTTCCGCGAATGGTTTAGTTTATCCTTTCGGTACTTGGTTATGTCATTCCTTAATGGTTTATTTTGTTCAAAAAAACATTTCAGTAAATGTGCTTTTCTTTGAAATTTTGATTTTTTTTTATACCAGATTCTATTCACATGACTCAAAACTTTTACCCTTCGTGTGCTGTTCGGATCTTTTTTGACCCAAATCGTTTTTTGACTGCCTATAACTTTTGTCTATTTGTATAATTTATTTATATATTATTAAAATTGTTTTGTATGATCTACAAAATGTAAATTTAAATGATTTATGATATATTGTAATTGTTTTAATAGTAAATAAGATAATTTGTGAAAAATCTTGCAAAAAAAGTAATTATGGGTCATTTTTGACCCGAACACCATAAGCGTAAGGTTAAAACGAACAGAACAGGAAAGTTAACTGCGTAATTTTAAATCTTCATTTTTACTGAACAGTATTAAATTTTTTTCATGACATTCATTATTTTGCTTATGCGGTCGAAATTGATATACGAGAATAAGCAGTACAAGTCTACTACAGTGTTGCTTTCTGGAATTTTTTCTTTCTTCAGGCTTCTACCTTTTATTCAGGTACATTTCATTCAATGAGAGTTTCCTAGCGTGTCCAATTGCGGTAAATTTCCTATTGCAATTGTTGCACCTTGTCGCAAAGTAAAAGTACCATTGTCTAGCAATTGAAATTGGAATTTAATTGGACAAGCCCAGTCAAACTTTCGTAAAATAGGATTGTTACCAAAGGCAAATTGTAAAATGTAAATAAAATAAATGTAAATAAAATTGTTTAAATAAAAAAGGACTAGATTATATTAATATATTAATTGGAAATTCTCCGTTATAAATTATAATAGAAAAATAGATAAAATAAATTAAAATAAAAGAATCCGATTCACCAATTATAATCCGATATTGTATGAGATGTGGTTCAGTTTTTGGAAGAGATGATTTTTTTGCAGAAAGAAATGTCTTGTAGAAGGAAATTAAAGATGTTGTAGAAGTGGAAGAAATGTAGAATTTTAAAGATTTGAAGAAGATACTTTCTTCAAGATAATCCTTCAAAAACTTCAAAATTCTACATTTCTCTAACCTCTTCAGTTCGAGGCCACGGCAATAAAAATAAGTATAAGATTTTTAGAAAAGGAAAATTTTGTGAAAAAGTTGGTTGTCACAAATAAATTTGTAAATAGAATATATTGAATAATTATTTGGGTAAAAAAAAAATTGTTACAACTGGAATTCGAACCCGCCACCTCACACTTTGACTTGTGAGTAGCAACCACCCTGCCGTCTGAGCTATCGGATCACTTACAATCAAGGAGGAAGACTTTCCCTTATGTATGGTGCTCGAAACTTTAAACCGTCTTTTTTCAAAATTGGCTGAATAGTGCGCCTTAATATTTAAGTATATTAACATCCTAAAGGCACTCTACAACTACACGAAGTCTCGTATTAAACAAATTCCGAGGTCGTAATGTCCCCTTGTTAGAATAGCGATAACTACAATTGGATATCCAGAGCTTTCTAAGGACTGAATTCCGTTAGACCTAGGATTAAATCAGAAGTGTGAATTAAACAAAATAGTAAAATCACAATCAGTTAATGCAATAACGATCGGTAACCACAGACAGCTTTTTTAAATGGTATGTGGTTTTCATTATTTTTCAAGTATCTCCATTTAGTCTTTTCATAGATTAAACCAGAGGCGGTAACTTATGGCGCATTAGGTTAACCAAACAACTTATTGAATTTCTGGAGGCATTAGAGAACGAAAATTAGCTGTAAAGTAAGAGTTGTATTCGCATCTGAACTCGTATTTGAAAAAAAAAATTGGCGCATTCAATGAAAACTTTTTTAACGGCTGAGTTTTGGTAAAGTGTTAATTTTCTGAGTAAATTATCTGATTATTTCGTCGCTAAATTTTCTGTTATCTCTCTAGCACTTCATTAAAGAGCTTAGCCCTTTTACGGACTCAGAAAATTGATCCGTCGTTAATGACACTATCGCCAAACCAATGCTGGGGGATTAAAAAGCCTGTTCTCTACTGTTTGCGCTTGCCAACGCGAATAACAATACCTTTACACAAAACATGCTATCATTTCAAAGCTTTTATGTGCTCTTTTAAATCTATATGAAATAACAGAAATTTCAAACACACAACTTTTGCATTTGTTTTGTTTTTCTGGCTTTAAAATGAATAAACTGGTCTTTGTACGTCGCTCATTTCTTATTTTTCAGTTTTCTACCATTTAAACAACAATGGAAATGTATATGATCTCATAATTTATGGGGTAAACAGAAAAGCTGAAATGCGTGAAACAAAGAGAGCTTCTATTATTCATACAGCAAAATAGCAAAAAATAGGAAAGAAAAACATGAAATGAACAAATTTAAACTGCTTTACAAAATTCAAGAGACTATTAAATCAAATGGCAGTTTCAGTTAAGTGTTTCAACATATTCTCCTACAGCCAAATGCATTTGTATCATGTCTTGATGATTTAAAGGTGCGATTAAAAAGTTCCGAGACTGGTTCATTTAAAGAGGAAGTGTTTTTTTAAATACATTTACACAGCGTCCCCTTCAAAATAATCCCCTTGCGAAACTATACTATGAGTCCAGCTTTCCTACCAGTTCAGGAATGTTTCCTGAAGTCTTTATGTTAAAACGAATCTAACACCAGCTGCGATTCGAACTGGATCTGCTAGTCATATCAAAACGGCAACCATTCAAATGGATCTTCATTTTCGGAAAGAGGGCAAAGTCTGCAGCAGCCAAATCTGGCGAGTGTGGAAGCGAAATCGTATTGTTCTTCGCAAGAAACTATCGTGTGAGGAGAACTCCGTGAGAGGGTGCATTATCCAGTTGTTTTCACGAAAAGAGATCTGGGCATTTTTGCCGAACATACTCCTTCAGATTGCTCGTTGCTCGTTCTCAAATTTAAAGTCTATGATAAAATCGTAGGCGAACTCACACACAAGGTCACAATGGCAGTATTTTCTCAGTCCCCAATGCACAACGAAGAAAATCCTTTGAAAAGCTGATTTATGAGAGTTAGGGTGTCACGTGGATTTCGCCAAGGAAGGCGATCTTCAAAGAGAGAGAGGGGAGGTGACGTCAACATGCGAGCTGACGCCGAACTCGTCATCCCGAAGGAGGCACGTGACAGAGAGCGATTGAGGAGAGAGAAGCCAAGATGGAGCGACAGCGAGAGGATGAAAAGCGACGAGTGTCAAACCCGAAATAGTGGCAACTACAGAGAACGGCGTCGCCAGCAAATAGCAGCAGATACGAGAGGCGTTTCCGACGATTTTATGCTGCAAGCGGAGGCCAGTAGACCGTTAGCTGATAGCGGGGAGGACGAGGCCACAGCATTGAAGGCGGTCGGCGAGCAACACGCCGACGAGGAACGGCAGCGAGCAGCAGCCGACGAGTGCTACCGAGAGGCCGACGAATGGCAAGAAAGGTTGGAAAGAGCCATTGAACAGTTTATCGAACTGTTAAGTGCACATTCCCAAGCTACGGAGTTCCGACGGATCTCCCCCCGCCCGTGAATGAGCAAGAGGAAAACGACGGACGGAACCAAGAGCGGAGAAGCGGGGAAACGCATCGTCGTCAAGCGACTGCACGAGACGAGAGGCTGACGATCCGTATAGACAGCTTTTGCAGCCTAAGTTTTGACGGAGTAAGTAATATTACGTTAATTTACTCGGTTATACAGGCCACGGTGCTAAGTGACTTTCGAACAGTCTTTCATCCCGACGCCAGTGAACTCGTGGAAAACGACGAGGCCGTGTGCATATTTCCCTTTACAATTTGTGCCTATTATCTAAATGGTACAGGGGGAATTATGTCGCGTAGCTCGTCCTCTTTTCCCTAAGCGTCTTCTCTACCTATTTGGACATTACCCACCGGACTTGTCTTTTGAATCCTTATTAAATGGCTTGGACATTGTTTTTGTGTAATAAGACACTCAATCACGTGACGTAACGAACTTTGTTTCATTGCGATTTCTTGAGGCACTCATTATCGAGGCGTAATCGGCGTATTAATTCTTTGGCTGTGTGATAGGTACAATATTGCTACCGTTGAGATGACGTCAAATTAACGCCATCTTTTGCGTTCATTTCAAGGTGTGTTCCGTAGGCGTTCGACGTGAGTTGTCAAGTTCAAAACGTCAGGTTTATATAGTCTTCAGCAGTCAACGTCGTCAACTAGCTGCAAGTGATAAAGTTTGTGATTTGTTGTGTTAATCAGTGCGCAGTTCTGCTGTTAAGCAGCGACATGAGTATGGTAGCAAATTCAAGAGTGTGATAGTGTGATCGCCTTTAATTTAAGGAAATTTGTGGTTACTTAAGCGTAACAGTTGTTTGTGTGAGCGTCTAGTTTATCTCGTAAAAATTTATATACTCTTACCTGCGAAAATAAATAGTTTCCGAAATGGTGGTTGTGTAGAAAATTCAGTGTGTATTCTACTCATGTCAATTAATGCACGCGGTGTCTTGTGGTTAAGGTTGCATATTGTTTCGCCTTAAGCTACAGCAAGGATCTGTAGGCTTGTGTTTTTGTGTGTGTTACAAAAAGAGGGCGTCAGCAACCAACGTGTTTCGATTGAGCGACAAAAAGGGTAACGAGAGCCATAGACGTCACAAATATATAATATTGATTTATTTCTGGGCATCATTGTGTTTCTGCGTAGTGAGGCTACCTTCTCTACGTCATCATAGTTTCGTGCGTCTGCGAGTAGACGTGATTGTCGAGATCGGCTCAACGAGAGTGATCAGCATCCAGCATCAACGCCAGATCTTCGCAGGCAGCGATCTTCTGAGTCAAGTTTGCAAGCGTTGCATCCGAGACGGGCAACGACCCCATAGACGTTATATCCTACTGCAGTTCCCTGTGTGTAGAAACTTTCCACTGTGCAATTCTTATTTCTTTTCCATTAACTTTGATCTTTATTTTAAATCCAAATAAAGATTTATTTTCATTATTAAAACTTTGTCGTTCTTTTCTCTATGTCACGCTCACTCTGCTAAAATCCACGTGACACAGGGCTATAGTTCACATACAAACTGTATGACTGCTGGTGATACGGCTGCCTTCAGAGCTATCAAGTGGAACACCTCAGTGCTGGGTGGGTTGCCGAAGTTGAATTATGCGCATTTTCATATTATTTTATCCACCACTGTATAGAATGGTTAATAAATAAGAAAATCGTGATGCAAAAATAAAGTAATACCTTAATATTTCTCATCTCAAAAACGTGTTGTATCAAACAACTT
Source organism: Rhysida immarginata (assembly GCA_023313115.1). Taxonomy (NCBI): domain Eukaryota; kingdom Metazoa; phylum Arthropoda; class Chilopoda; order Scolopendromorpha; family Scolopendridae; genus Rhysida; species Rhysida immarginata. The sequence goes on along the minus strand of JAHWFO010015474.1, from coordinate 533,363 downwards.
TAATTTGAAAGATAAACATTAACACTCGCATACGATACTAAAAAAAATCAAATCCATCTTAAATATATAAAAATTAAGAGAAAATTCTGTAGGCTGAGAAGCAAATATACAGGCAACAGCAAACACAAATCTGGATCAACAGAAGATACAATGGAAATATATAAGAAAACAATGAACCAATAAATTGAAATATTAGAAAATATCGAAATCCGTATGGATAAATTCATCAACCAATCAAAATTAATCAATTTCCAAACAAACCTCGACATGGTAGCATTATTTAAAGACTAGACGACGAATAAGGAAATGGTTACTCCACTCAGATTTATTTTTTCATTAATTAATAGGTAGTTATATCGTATATTGTTCAATTACCTTTCCATTATCATTAGTATATAAGTTGTTCAATTACAATGTATACCATTGCTATAGTATGTGAAGCATTCCTGTGTCCCAGGCTTCAGATAACACGAATTACCTCCTTTTGCTGTAATGACAGCCTCCCCCTCCGAGGAAGACTTTCCACCAGATTTTGATAGTAAGAAGCTGGAATTTCCCTCCATTCGTACCTCAGAGCAATGGTTAATTCAGCCACGGATTAAGGACGGCGGGGTCTGGCTCATAGTCGACGTTCCAATTCATCCCACAGGCATTTAATGGGATAGAGATCGGAGCTCTGGCTAGGTCAATCTATTTCTTCAACCCTGTTGTCCTGAAACCAGTCGCCTACAGACCTTGCTTTATGGCAAGGTGCATTGTCATGTTGATAGAGAAAAGGCCCATCCCCGAACTGTTCCACAATGTTGGCAGTGCACAGTTGTCCAAGATGTCTCGATAAGCAACAGCATTCATCGTTCCTCTAACAGAAACACGGTGGCCCAGTCCGAACCATGGCAAAGAGCCCCATACAATAACGCCACCTCCTTCACACTTCACAGAGGGCACTCCACACGCAGTTCTCCAGGCATCCGCCAAACTCAACTTCGTCCATTAAATAAACTTGGAAACTGTGTGGAAAAATAGTTAAAGTTATATAAAATCTGGTAAAAAAAATTTTTTGAAAACTTATATACATTAGTAGTTTTATTTTATTACAAAACGGCATTTATGTAAAAAAAAAAAAAAAAAAAAAAAAAAAAAAAAAACGCGCGTCGTATTTATATTACCGCAACATGCACATGCGATCTGCATAAATGTTTTTTTCCCATGAGATGACTATAAATTGATAGGGCCTCCCGAAATGCTGTATTAATAGATATTTCGATTTCTTTACATTTTTAAAAGATCATAAAATGTTTGCTCTACTCACTTTAATAGCATTACAAGAATGCGAAAGCGCAGGAGAGAAAAGTTAATAAAAGCCTATGAAAGCCACAGGAAGAAACCACAATTTCGATTTTTATCTCCCCTTATCCGTTTCATAGGATTTAGGATAGTCTTTTGATGTCCAGAAAAATATCATTCTGGCGCTTCTTTAAAATGAAACCAATAACTTCTCGTTTGAAAATTTCTTACAGCAGCTCTGAAAATTATCTGCTAGGAAATTTTCGTGTTTAGCTATAAGAAAATATAATCAATGTGTACATAGCTTTGTATTTTACTTATTTCAAGGGGAAGGACGGCAATCAAAAATGAAAACTCAATTCGAGCATTTTGAATAAATAATTCATGAAATTAAGAAAAAAAACATGATGCTATGAAGAAATTTCTTTAAAAAAAAATGAAATGACTCGTAATTTGTGTGGGTTAAAGTAATCTACATCAAAGAGTGTTTGAGTGCAATGTTCCTATTCATACATAATGAAAGACATAGAAACGAGACTTCATTGCAGAGCAAATTTTAAGGCAAATTATGATCACAGTTTGTGAGGTTCAACTAACTTAAAAAAAGAAAACTATACCAAGTTTAAAAAAAAAAAGCTGTTTTCGAAAACATGAGCGACTACAGTAAAATATCTCCTTCTTACCAGGCATGTAAAACAGTAAAAGTTTCCGTAATAGTTGGATTATATAGTTGCATTCATTATAGAAAATTTAATTTATTTAATAATTTATTTTAATTTAATAATAATAATCTATCAACCCGGTAGAAGAATTATGGCTATTACAGACAATGGTACTGCACCAGAGGTTGACCCTCCGCAGGCAAAAATTGCTCGAAATCGGGGTGATTACAAAAGAACTTCACACTTTGAAAAATTTATTACATCAAAGCTATTCAGAATATAGATACACCATACACGGATTCTTAAAGAAAAACTCTTGATGTTTGTGACACAGTTAAAGATGTTCAATATGCCCCCCTGTCGTGACAATCCCGCATCAAGAGGTGCGGGAATTTCTTGATGCCACTCTCCCACAGCAGTGGATTGGTCGAGCAAACAATAACCTGGAACTTGCAATGTGGCCACCGCGGAGCCCCGACCTCACACCTTGTGATTTCTCATGAAAGCGAGTTTTACATTTTCAGCCATTTAATTGTAGTTAATTGATTTTTAAAAACAGTATAACGGCTTATTGTTTTCGACCGATTTTAAATAAAGAAATCGGAATTTCGATAGAAATTAACGCTTAAGCTATATTTAGCCAACTTGAAAGGAATCGATTCATTAGAAGACCAGTTTTATTTAGGGAATGGCAGACTGCACTGAATAGCTGCTCACATCTATTGTGAAACGATGCTAATAATAGACAACCACTCCGCACGATTTTTTAATAAAAATGTCACTGCACCATTACGCTTCATAAATTAAATATACCTAGTAGCAGATTAATGAAAAGTTCCTGTTCACTAAATTTAGCAAGCAAAGAGGATGATGGGAAAAAGTCTTCTGGAAGAAAGCATTTTTTAAATGAGGCAACATCAATTACTCTTAATATACGGCATGTAAGTGTTTACTCTATTCCGAGGAACAGTGAATGATATTACTGTTAAGCGGTAAGGCAACAATAACGTAACTCCGAAATGAGAGTCCACGAAATATACAGATCATAAGAGCCACGAGCTGAAGATATAATTAATAAATTCGATCGGTAACGATTTCAAACCATTTTAGCTCTTTTGAAGTGTTGTCCATCGAAAGCTAAAATACGTTGGTCTTTTTTAGGAAGCCAATTCTTGCCAAGCTCAATTTCTTAAGTCGACTGCAGTTCGTTAAACTAAAATCTAACAACGGAATTTGCTCTTGGAGGATAACTGGACAATGCTATCTACTGAGCATGTTATGCCAAATGTCGAATGTGGTGAAGGTGACAACTGTGCTCTAAGGAAGTTTTTCATTGTTTGGCATTTAACACGCCCTTTCAAAAACATGTCTTCACCAAACTGTATGTAAACTAATTAAAAACCTTATTATGTATGAAGTCTCCGGGTTATTTACATTCCCTCGGCTTATTTACACATTATTCATTTAATATCAAACGTAAAATGTAATGACTTAATTTAGAAACGTCATTGATAATTTAGTGAATTTGTAGGAGAGATTAAGGTTAAATGAGCGTCCTTGAATGTAAAAATGATATCGTCATTAAATGATCTCCATTAATTATGCAAGTGTTAAGTTGACATTTCTGTAAATATAGATTAACGATAATTCATGTCTACATCTAACTTTATTTAGATGAAGTTACGCTTATATAAATAAATACTATTCAAAAACTTGACTAGAATAAAATTTTTATTCCACTATTACGAATTAAAATATCCCCACTTGTCCATAGCAATAATTTCAAATTCCATACCTTCTGTTAACTGTTTGGTAATGTGTTTATAGTGTTTGAATCTCTTAAAAAAGCCAACTTTTTATATATTTAAACTGCCTGAACTTTTTATTCCAATTTTCATATGTATTAACCAGAAATTGTGACTAGTGATAATTGCGTCTTCATAGAAAACGTGCAACGATATACGATAAGCTTTCACGCGTTGAAGGTTTTTTTATCGTATTACATAACGAATTAAACGGTCGTTCACGCTATCTTACTATAATTAGATGCTGATAAATTAGACCTTTGTTTAGGTGTCTTTGAAATGGGGTCTGCGACAATTCGATGGATGACAATTCGGTTGAGGCGACAATTCGATCGAGATTTTACAGTAAATCACTGAAGAATTTTATTGCAATTTAGAAAAAAGTTTAATTCATTTTATGCCATAGTCAGTTTTTGTGAGGGAATTTTTATTTATTTAGCTGTTTATTTAGTTTATAAATGAGATTATTTCTTTATTAGTTAATTTACTAGGTTATTTGTTAAAATTTCTAAGTTTTTTTTCTATCTTGTCTCATTTTTAAGAGTTCCACTATTCAATTAAAAAACTATAGTTCCTAAATTATGGAATTGATTTCTTCTTTAGTTGATTTTTTTTCATCTAATTAATTCAGGATAAGCCAAATACCACAGTCATTTGCACCCCTATCAATACTTCATAAAGAAAAGTAACGGTATTTTAAAAAAGAAAATATTAATAGAATGAAAATATAAAATTATATATTATCAAAATGTACAGGGTGATCACAAAAGAACTTCACACTTTTAAAAATTTATTACATCAAAGCTATTCAGAATATAGACACACCACACACGGATTCTTAAAGAAAACCTCTTGAAGTTTATTGTGACACAGTTAAAGATGTTCAATATGCCCCCCCTGTAGTCGAATTCGTCCCAAACCCGCATTAACATGTCTCCATCAATCCCACGTATCGCTACCGTAATGCGTTCTTTCAGCTCGTCTAGGTCACGGGGAAGGGGTAGGGTGAAGACCTTGTCCTTTACACACCCCCATAAAAAGAAATCCCAAGGTGTGAGGTCGGGGCTCCGCGGTGGCCAGTTTGCAAGTTCCATTTTATTGTTTGCTCGACCAATCCACCGTTGTGATTTCTTTTTATGGGGATGTGTAAGGACAAGTTCTTCACCCTACCCCTTCCCCGTGACCTAGACGAGCTGAAAGAATGCATTACGGTAGCGATACGTGGGATTGATGGAGACATGTCAATGCGGGTTTGGGACGAATTCGACTACAGGGGGGCATATTGAACATCTTTAACTGTGTCACAATAAACTTCAAGAGTTTTTCTTTAAGAATCCGTATGTGGTGTGTCGATATTCTGAATAGCTTTGATGTAATAAATTTTTAAAAGTGTGAAGTTCTTTTGTAATCACCCTGTATAAAGTTAAATATAAATAAAAATCTGATTTAAGAAATAGTAATAATTAAATTAAAGATCTCAAATATGAAAATTAAATAAATATGAAAAACTTTATTTTGCAGCAATTTTTAACCACAGCAATATGTCTAGAAATTATATTTAAATATACATTTTAAATATTTAAATCATTTTATCAAAAATATTTACACATTATACAACTTTAAACATTAAAAATCGTACATTAATTTAAATTTAACTTATATGAACCAAACATGATTATACATTTTTTCATTCATATTATATATGTATCAAAAACATAATAAAATTATGTTAGAAGTTATTTATATACAACCTGTGACAATAAAGTTTGGTGAATGATGGCATATTGGGAGTGGATTGCTCGCTTACATGAAACAGCAGTTACTATCCTTCAAAGTAATCCCCGTCGATGGTAATGCACTTCTGGGAACGCCGGTACAAGTCCTGGAAACTCTTGGCATAGTCGTTTTTAGGGATAGCCTTCAGTTGGGTCGTAACATTACGTTGGATGTCTGGCCACTTCGGGGGGCATCTTCTACGGTGTTCCGGCCTCCTCGGAACCGTTTAAACCACTCATAAACACACTTCAAAGTAATAGCACTTTATTGGTAAACTGTTGTCATCATTTTATGAGTCTTTCGTTCGCTGATCCATTTTGGGTTTCGACCGCGCGTACTACGCCTTCTCTCTTCAATGTACTGTTTAAACACAATAAACGCACTCAAATTTGTTTAAACATGTCTCGACCTGTCTGGAGCAGGATACGACGATGGTGCACTCTTACGACCGTTAGCAATTTGACGTCATTCACCGAACTTTATTGTCACAGGTTGTACATTATAAGCATCAACAATAACTGAACAATTAAAAATATTTAATAACAATTTTATTACTTAGTAAATAATAAATCTACAAAAATCTGCTTAAAAACTATACACTTTTGAAGGGGAAAAAAACAACTTTTCAACAGCCTAAATTAACAATTCTCCAAAAAAAAGTAAAAATATTTTTAACAAAAAAAATTAAAACGAGTACTTATAAATAAAGTTTTAAAAATATTTAAAAATCAGAACGATAATTCCACTTCTAACTACAGTGCTAAGATCAAATTTTAAATTTATTTTTATCCCTTAAATAAATAATTTTAAATTTATTTTTATCCACTTTAACTGTTAATTCAAATCTAAATGGCTTTATCGCAAATGCATAAAATGAATGAAACGGACTTCTTTGTAACTGAAAGAGAGATGTGCCAATTGTGAACAAAAACGAGGAAAATAGTTAAAATTCTTCAGCGATTTCAAATCTCGACCGAATTGTCCTCTTTGTAATAATGTACATTTTTTCTAGTTTAAGTACTGTATAAAACGTCTTGTTTTTACATATAAGTCATAAAACTCGTTTATTTTTTTTAATACAATGCGTCCTATACTTTTAATGATCATAACTTAATACAGGAATTTCTTAGGCCCCATATTCGTGAGGTGTTTGGAGATGAAGAGCACTTTATTTTTAGAAAAATAGAACATCTCCCAACTACTATCGTGAAAATCTGTGGAACAGACACACTAGACGAAGAGGCAGCATTGAATTCCCAACCACGTTAATCAGACCTCGCACGTGTGGACATTTTAATGGGGAAACGTCAAAGGTTAAAGTACAAAACTTGCAACAATCAGTGTGGTGACTGTTGCAATTGGGAGAGAATGGTCCCAAATGAAATGATTCGTGATGTTGGCAACTGCAGCTGTCTCCATTGTCAGCAGAATGTGAACGGGGTCATCCATTAGAACACCTGCAATAGCTCTATATTTGTTTTCTTTAACTTTATGTAAAACTTTAAATTATCTTAATAAATGCTGCATTTACACTTATTCAAAACAGGTATACATTTTTGGGAATTCTTAGATGTCCATTATCGGACCTTCGAGAATTCTATTTTTATTCTCGAAGTATTAGACCCATGGTGATGTACTGTAAACATTCAATAGCTTGAACAGAAACGAAACGAAAAGAGAAAGGAAAAAAAAAAATCCGCGAAGCGGAATCGAATGCTCGTGATTCCTGGTTCGATTCCAAGTCACGGATCTTTGCCTTTGTATTTTTGTAACTATTAGGTATCCTTTTGTTAACACAATAGTCTATTCTCTGTATATAAAACAAAAAAGGAGAGAGAGTGAACTCATTCAGTTTTCAAATCATTAAAAGTAAAGTTAAGAATACTAAATTAGATGCAAAAATTCATTTATGTAAATCTTAAATTTTTTATTTGCAGAAAAAGTTCATTAATGGAACTAACGTTAGGGGGCTCTCAAGGCGCAAGAAAATTAGTTTATCTAAGAAATTGACTTCTCAAATTTTAATGAAGCTGTAAAACGGAAGATGAAACTCTTCACCAGGTCACTGCCTATAATTCTTAAGTTTAGATATAAATATCAGAGGCAAACAAATTTTTAAATGAAGTAACTTACACTTACAATTGTATTTTTTACGAGAATTAGTAGGGCGTAATATTTAAGCAAGTTAAAAAGTTGAGGAAGATTTTCATCTGGTTAACATGATTCCTTGAACTTCAAATTTTTAATATTAAAATTTCAATTCACTTCTTTTGGAATTAATTGGAGATTTTAATGACACACATTAAGAGAAGCAATTTTACGTAAGATTTTCTCCATATAAGAAAATGGAGAATTAATAGCCCCCTAGCCTACAGAATAAGATTTTTTTTTAACAAAAATTTTCCAGCTGGTCTCTTTTATGATATTAATCATAATTCGAATCAACGTCAACAGAATTAGAAATAGTGGTTTGCTTGATCGCTTCTTTAAGGTTGATTGCTAATCCAGTATACATCTCGTTCTTGCTTTCATTCTCAAAAGGACTTCTCAATTGAGTTACGGATGATGAATTGGCAAATTCTGCCTGCTTTGGTTTGTCCATCAGGTCCATGCTCTCTAGAAAAAAAGATACGTAAGGTTGCGTTCGACGACGGGCAGACAGGCACAGATGGTAGGCACATTCTGAAATGGCACAACAATCCGATTTTCTTCTTCGATATATTCTTCAACCAGACAGATGCCACAAAACTGTTGGAATACTGTTGATGATACTCCTGTTAACGGGTGAAGTCCGTTCAATCCAACCTAGCTAGAGAATAGCGTACATTTAGCAAATTGTAATGGAAGCTGCACCCGTATCTGTACGAGAAAGTACTCAGATCAGCAATTGGAGCCCTCCCTCACTGCACAGACGTTCCTAACTGATGAACGGAACCAAGACATCCTTAACAAAGTTACGAAATCTTTACGTAATGGGCACATAACTGCACTTGCTGCTTTCGGGAATGTTGAAGAGGCTATTATTGGCAATAAAAATGGTGGATACAGTCAAGGATAGGAGGCGTAGTCGCCTGTCTCTGTGACCGAATTTGCCCAATATTTTGTCTACCAGCCTGTTCTATCCGCACCAATGCATGCAGAGAAATCACCCGCTATATTTTAAAGCTCGAGTTTCGATTATATACAGGGTGTCTTATCTGAAATGAACCAATAGCTAACTTCTAAAATACAAATCTGACAGTATTTGAATGGAAGAATTATTGTACTTTAAAGTAAGGGGTTTTTATGTGTATTCTATTTCTAAAAAAAAGACGCCATTTTTGAATATGGAGGTCAACTTGAAATGTGCAATGGGAACAACTATTTTTAATGATATTTTCAGATTGTACACAACATTTGAGAAATGCATACTAAAAAATTTTGGAATGTCTGTAAGACCTACCCTCTCTATCTCTGTGTATTCATCGATAAAACTGGGTTCAAATTGGGATAGAATTGGGTCCCTCTATCTCCTAAATGGTTGGTTCAATTGAAAAAAACACCAAGAATAAAACATTTCTCAAAAGTTGTGTACAATCCAAAAATACCAGTAAAAATAGGGGTATCCATTGCACATTTCAAAGTTGACTTTCATATTCGAAAATGGCGTCTTTTTTTTTTGGAAATGGAATACACATAAAAACCCCTCATATAAAAGTATAATAATTCTTACATTGAAAGTACTCTGCCAGATTTGTATTTTAGAAGTTAGCTATTTGTTCACAAGTGTACTATTGAAGCTATTTGTAGAAGTCGTCTTTGAATGTGGGTTGGATAGTAGGCAAAATGACATGAGTTTTGACGATTCCGTTAATGGTTAGGACAGTCAGGTGATCCAAATATTGGTTGGAAAACGATTACACTTCTCGAAGCTGGGCTATTCACTATAAATTCAATGTTATTCGCGTTTCTGCCCGAACTGGTAGAAGAGCGTTATCCTTTCATGAGCGATCGTCGTATCGCATCCAGTAAACTTCGGTTCGGATAATGCCGCGATAGATATCTTGCACTTAGATAATTCCAGAGCAAAGGCTTCCTTCTCTCGCCCGCAATGATTTCCACTTTTTGAATATAATTTACTATTCCAAGGGTCAACTATTGATCATTTATCAATCACAAATATTTTTAAAGAATCTAGGTTATATAAAACTCTTAAAAATATTCCTCGATTTACATAATAATACTTAATTATAATTTAAAAGGCTCTAACTATTAATAAAATTTAAAGGATCTTGAAAAGTTTCAAACTTCACTATTTATGGAATAAATAGATTTCCTCTTTATTTTGAGTCAAAATATGAAGTTTAATCGATATAAAAAGCTTTTTAAAACTAAAGGCTACCTTTCTCCTCTTGCATCAATCTTGATAAAAGGATTTCCAAATATGATCCATTAAAGCCGATGAATCACATACAATTGAAGAGGGGTTTTTTTTTTCATCTTATAAATCAAGAAGTTTTTAGAACTGCCTCTTTTTCTTTAAAATCAGTCTTTTAAAATTCATTAATCATTTAGCGTGCCTTTTTGAATATGACTGAGATGCCCCGAGCAGTTCTTAATTTTGCCATAAAAAGGATTTTAATGACGCATGAACACTGCTATTGGAAACCGGTTAATTTCCCTCTTCCCCATTCAAATTGCTCTTGCTTAATCGCTTCTTAATTATTTCTTCTACTCTGTACAGAAATGTGCAACTTATTTTAAGGAACTTAAATGAAAAAAGCCACAATTTTTCCAAAAAAGAGAAAATTCACGGGTACAATATTTACATTTTTTAATAATAGTATGGTGCTTTTAATTTGTATGATGGCTATGGATCAGCGATTTTTCATAATCTCACGTTTCAAGAATCTGAATAGTGATAGCACAAATGGCCTATAAAACAGAAGTGTCAATAAGAATACTTAAAATGATCATATTTTATTGAAAAAAACACAAAAGTAATAAATTATTCATCAAAAAAACAAAAAAAAAACCCAAAAAACAGCCGATGCTAGCGTCGTAATTTGCAAGGCCCGGCACTTTGAAGGAAATGTTTTTAAAGAGGAGACACCTATAATACAGGGTGTATACAAAAGACTGCCCCGGTTTCATGATTTTATTGTAGGTGTATTATACGAGGGGTGATTGATAAATAAGGTCTCCATGGCTGTAACTTTTTTATTTGTTAACCGATTTTCAAAATTCTTTTTGTATCTTATACTCACATTTGTCCTCTATGTAATGCACTATTCACTTTTCGACATAGTCCCCATCCCTTTCCACGCATTGCGCCAACACGTGACTAGTTGGGTGAACCCGTCGGAGAGGAATTCCGGAGTTGTTGTCGACACCAGGATTGAATGGCAGCTTTGGACCCTCTTCTGGAGTACGATAACGTCCGCCCGCACACGAGTCACCACACACCAGAGGCGTTGCAGCGCCTACAGTTCAAAGATGAAAAATTGCAGTTCAAAAATGAAAGACTTTGCACATTGCGACTTTCACCACTTCCCAAAGAAGAAAGAACCCTTAAGGGACATGAGTTGGTTCTGACGGCGAGGTAAACGCTGCCATTCAATCCTAGTGTCGACAACAAATCCGGAATTCCTCTCCGACGGGTTCACCCAACTAGTCACGCGTTAGCGCAATGCTTGGAAAGGAATGGGGACTATGTCGAAAAGTGAACAGTGCATTACATAGAGGACAAATGTGAGTATAAGATGCAAAAAGGATTTTGAAAATCGGTTAACAAATAAAAAAGTTACAGCCATGGAGACCTTATTTATCAATCGCCCCTCGTATAACATATCATCACGAAACTTTACAAGTACAAAGAGCAACTCAGTTTATTTGCCTTGTCAAAGGTGCTCAATGTGCCCCTTTTCCACAGATATAAAATATGTAATCGAGTTCATCCCATACTTAATGAAGCATGTCCCTGTCAATTTGAGCAAAAGATCCGTGATACGAGTCAGGTAATGGCAGATCAGCCGGTAATAGCAGCACAAACACTAATTTCTTCAAATATCCCTATAAAAAGAAGTCAAAATGGGTTAAGTCAAGGAAGCGTGGAGGCCATGGCAGCTTCTTTGATCATTTTCGACACGACTGATCCATCAATTTTGCGACTGCAGCCGTCTAGAGGAAAGATAGGTCTGCCGGGCACTTTTATAAAAAAAGTTGAGTTGCTCTAGGGTTTTTCGAAATTCAGAATATCGATATTATTCATATTTAGCATTAACAAATACTCGATATTGCAAATACTCAATTATTTTAATTATCAAGTTCTTAACTTTAATAGTTTATGATGGAAAAAATATCAATAATTAAACACTAGTAAATTAAAGAAAATTTTATTTTTCATTTTGTAAAATGCACGTCTCATTAACACCATCATGGAAAATTTTAATAGTAAAAAAAAAAAAAAATGAATGCAATCTTATTTTCATTGATAAGATATATCAACTAGTTTTCATAATAAACTTTCACAAAAAAGTTAGAGAAAATAAACGTCAGTTAATAATTCCAATATTCACCGGAAAGCTTTGCAAAAAAACTTAAATATTTGCCTTTCTAGAACTCAGACTGTTTCTAGCAGGATTAATAATGTTTCCTTCTTCCGAAAACAGGCATTCACTTGGAACGGATGTTGCACGTACTGTTAGGTGTTTTGGACACATTCATATGGACAAAAGTTACAAAATGGGCCAATGAAACGACAGTAAGCCCAAGGGGAAACATTTTGCTAATAGGGGAATTGGGGGGGGGGGGGGGAGGAAACTAAAGTTACAAATAAATACAAAAAGTAATTAAATAGGTTAAAAATATTTAAACATTAAATAACAAAATTAAATAAATATTAAAATAATAATTAAAAATAAAAATAAAAATCATAATAATACTAAAAAAAATTGTCAGTATTAGATCTCGATGATTTTGATAATATCGAGTCGAAACATATCGATATACCGAGTACTTTGGAAAAGTTCGTGATATACCTAAGAAGCTCTATGTATTTGTAACGTTTCGTGATGATATGTTAAATAATACACTTATAATAAAATCATGAAACCGGGGCAATCAGTTTTGTGCACCTTGTAATAACTTAGAGTGAAAAACACCATTGCATTGCAAACCAGTTGTAACACCTCAGTTTGTGGCCAGTAAGATTCTAAAATGCAAAAGATATACGTAACGAGTCTAATAATAATTAAAAGTAAATTAGGCCACCTCTAATAATTGTCAGATGGCCTAGAAGTAAAAACTTAAAAGCTTTTAAAACCATGTAAAAAGTCCAACAGAAATTAAATTTTGAAGGTTTCGTAAATTTTATTTATTTATTTATTTATTTATTTATTTATTTATTTAAGAATAAAGGGTTAGAATATACATCAAAGTACAACAGAGATCCGAATGGTCCATATGGACCGACATGTTAGATCTCTGAAGACTCATAAAGATACTAAGAAACAAAAAAACGTGTTAGTACAATCTTAATGAGCAAAAAAAACAAAAACATACAGATGGATCGACTGGGCAGATGACAAACAAAAATACTACAGATAATCAGTGGCCCCAAAGTAAATCTGGATGTTTCTTCCACGCAGAGTGATTCGGCCTCCGCACAGTAACTCAATCACTCATAATAACTACTTAATAGTTAACAGGTGTGTCTAACATCCTAAAATTCAATAAACATCCTACGTTACCAGAATACAAACGTCACTAAGTAAAAACATTGTGGCGCAGCGTATGCAAAGACAGATTAACTGTGCTCCAAAAACTTCATACAACAGGTTGCGTGGGAGGGAGGCTCTACCTACCCCAGTGATAGCTGATCAAAGGCAGACGACCCTCCCTTGTATATTAATACATAAAAAGCAATAAATTTTTAACCTTTTGCGAAACAACGAATACGATGTTATGGAGCGGAGTTCTTGGGGTAATTGCGCCCAATTTTTTACCCCGATAAAGGTAATACATCGACGTCTGTAATTTAGTTTGGCAAAGGGTAAGGAAATATCATTCAGTGTGCGAGTGGAGTAGTTATGCCGTTCACGGTTATAAACAACGGTTACAGGTGAAGTTAACAACAATATGGAATTCAGACTCTTGTAGATAAAAGTACATGATTGTATAAAAAATATCTGGAAAACCGAAGGTATGCGCATGGAGGTAAAGTAAGAAGATACCGAATAAGACTTGGGAACACCAAGTAGGGTTCGAAGGAACCATTTCTGAAGTTTGAACAAGCGGTTAAGATTAGAAGAGAAGGACGATCCCCAGAAAATGACACAGTAGCAAAGGGAGGAGTGTATCCATGAATAATAAAGAAGAAGAAGAATGCACGATGGTAAGTATTGCAATCTGGAAATCATTCCTTGCTTCCGATTTAGATTCACCAATAAAGTATCAATATGCTGATCCCAGGTCAGATCGTGTGTGATAATCAACCCTAGGTATTTAAAAGAAATCACCGTTTTTATTAGTTGATTATCATAATAAACTGGTAAACTACTTGGAATGTTTAATTTGTTACGCTGATAAAATAGCATCACATTCGTTTTGTGAGTATTGACGGTTAAATTTCTTATAATATGTAATCTCCCGTTGTAACGAATGAGATATTTTGAGAAATATAAAGTAATAAAAAAACAGATGGGAGCATCTAATAAAAACTAGATTTTTTTCCGATGAAACTAGTTGGAATACATTAAAAAACTTTCCCTTTAAAAGACGAATTTATGAAAGAAAAAAGAAAAGGAATTTTAAATTTTCCTCCCTACCTCTAAAATTGAAAAAAGAATTCCAATAACGTAGATTTTCAAACGGGGATCATTCACTGTAATTGGGTTTCTCAATCGTATTTCACGTAAAAAATGCAATCATGGCGAATCGATAAATTGGATCTATAATTTGGACTTTCTGGTATGCAATTTATCGCTAAGCCTCGTTCCTATTGATTTTTTTTTTTTTTTTTTAGAAATTTCTAAGGGAAAAAATCTACTAATATGATATATGTGTATTATCTAGGGGTTATCACCACTCGTGTATAAAACAATCCGAACATTAAACGTAATTTAGATGCATGAATCCCTAAAAATTTGCGATAATTAAAAGAATTCGAAAAAAAACCCGGTTCCATTAGATGTCGTATTTAAAGGGTTCGATCAGCGTACATAATGACAATTGGGAACCACCAGTTTCAGTCTAATTTATTCGCGACAATGATCACAAAATTCTTTGATCATTTTCTGCTTTTGGGTTGACGTTAGACTTTACATTAAAGGGATCCCATGAATAAAAATAGAGATGTTAATGGAAGCCAAGGGAAAAAAGTCAAGTTTTGGGGGGAAGCGTGTATTGGAAGCAAAAAAAATTATAATGTATTTTTCTAGTAGAAAAGAGACTAAGCATGGAATAACAACACATTCAGTATATACATACGAGGGGTGATTAAAAGAGTTAAGGTTACAAAGTTAAAGGTTTTGGCGTAATGAATTGAGTTTTCAATGAATCAGCGATAATTGGGCTTTGTCCTGGTCGCTGTTAGCAAAATCGCCATCTTCTGTAAGAGGTGGGAGATCAATGGCTCTGTTGTTCTTAAGGGCCCTGACTGTAATCCAAAGAGTTGTCCTGGACGGACAGAGTCTTGATTTTATCATTCCACCTTTGATCCCATAATTGCTTTTGCTCACTGATCTTGCGGGAAAGTCTGTTATGACCTTGCGGGTCTTGAAATGCTCTAACCTGGAACGCTGCCACAATCTTCTGAAGCTGTTTTTTTCATAGATGAGATGCCTTATGGACGGAGGTAGTTCCATATGGTTTGGCCGCTTGCAGTCAACAGGAGAAGCACTTGCATTAGTAGCCAATAACAATGGAGCGAGTGATGTTTTTGACATTCTCGTCAATGTCATTGCGGCTGGTAGGGTCCCGGTAAGGAATGCTACAGTCATTGAGACGTTCTCTAAAAACTTCCAATCCTGCTTGTAACGAAGACTTATCCTCAGATCGATATTAATCCCTTCAAAATTAAGTGCAACTGGAAGGTAATCAGAAGATAAGGCAATCGACTAGGTAACTACTATTATACAGAGTGGGCCAGAAAAAAAAGATTCATGACAATTTTCTAAGTTCGATGGGTATGGTCCAATGGGGGTGAGAGGTTCCGTTGAACTAAATGCTATCATTAATTGTCAATCCTTTGTTGCAACAATGTAATTTTTTTTCTGTCGTGAAATTATGGTTGAGAGAGTTTTTTTCAATAAACCATCATCTCCTATTTTTGATTGGACACGTCTCATGTTACATTTCCTTTCACTGATGACTGCCCCCCATCGGACCATACCCATTGAACTTAGAAAATTTTCATGAATCCTTTTTTCTGGCCCACTCTGTATATACCCCAGACATAAACCAGATTAGCTACTGTATCCGTTACAATAAGTACTTAGGAGCAGAAATGATGAAATGACGTCAGCACTGCTCTGATCTTCCATTGATTCAATCGTTTTTTATACCATTCACCAATTTCAGAAAAATGTAATTATTGCAATGGCCAATGATGGCGTATGTGGAAAAAACCGATTGACTTAAATCGCGATGTATCGATGGAAAAAAAAAAAAAAAAGTAAAAACTAGATCGATTATTTTTGCAAAAAATAGATCGATTATTTTTGACCAAGTAGATTATATTTATTCATTTATTCATTAGTTCATTTATTTATTTTTGAGAGATATTGAGAAAGAAATTAATATGCATATGAATAATTGTTCCCGCATGCTGACAGTGTTAAATGCACATGGCGCCTTAATAATATTGCCATGAGTAACAAGTATAACATATATATCTCACAGTTTCTATTCTGGGGATTATCTCCATCAACATTAGTGACCTGAAGTTCCCTATAGAATGAGTTTACCATAAAGCTCCTGACGTGGACCATGGAGACCAGCTGACCAGTGTCTTCATTATAAAAATGTAATTAAGGAACATATACACGATTCCGCTTATTCTGATGGAGTTGGAAACGTGGTAGAAAAGAACGAGAGATTAAACGACGGGTTTCTAATTCTTTGTATATTATGCATATTTAGTGATCTTAATTATTCATGATTGCTAACTTTGATTTTTCCTATTTTTAAATTAGGATCATGGTCGCAAGCAACACTACCGTCAATTTTGATAATTTATGACAGGCTTATATGTAGCATACAGCGTAGCAGAGTTGAGATGGGTCTGTAGCACTTTCCGCTCTCAAAACCTGGCAACACTGGTAGCCTCTTTCCGAAACGTCAGTTTTTTCAGGGTCTTACCACTTTGTCACAGGATTCCTGTGTTCAATTTTTATTATTTATTAAATTATTCCAGGGTTCTTGTGTCCTTTTTTTTCTACGTCCATCATATCTTTAAAAGAAAAGAAATAAAAAAAGATATAAAAATTTCTAACAAATATTTCGGGAAAGGTTTGGATATGGTTAAGTTT
This sequence comes from Rhysida immarginata, assembly GCA_023313115.1. Classification (NCBI taxonomy): domain Eukaryota; kingdom Metazoa; phylum Arthropoda; class Chilopoda; order Scolopendromorpha; family Scolopendridae; genus Rhysida; species Rhysida immarginata. Next base: position 516,326 of record JAHWFO010015474.1, on the reverse strand, counting down.
TTATTAGCCTTTCTGAACCTTTCTTGCAGATTTCTTTTGAAATGATAGAAAAGCCAAACAGCTTACATACGAGTTTCTGAGACGCGCGTTCCTTTTAAAGTTCTGTTATTGCTAAATTTGGAATACTTTTTATGTTTAGTGTTCTTTTTGCATAGTGTTTCGGAGTTTCCATAAAAATTTAAATTCACGCCTTGGTAAAGAAAACTTTAACGACAGATATAAAAATCATGAATAGAGTTGGTAAAAGAAAACTTCGCCAATCTTCAAATATAATGCCAAACCAGTCTATTGGGAATGCAAAATTTGAAATTCGAATGCAGCAATACAATGTTAAGGAAACCGAAGTAAAGCCCTTTAGGGATTTGCGAAAAAGATAAAACGTTCATATTTTCAATATAAAATTACAATTTGGAAATAAAAAAAAAATCTTAATATCATTAAACATACAAGAAAATCTTCACACATACATGTTGAGAGATTAAATATGCATTAGCATAATACAGCTTATCCAATTTCAAACTTCAGTAAAAATATACGAATTAATATATTCAGTTTGAAATGCAAAAGTTTTAACGTATTCTCTGTAATGGAATGCTTTTATCCATTATTACTTTTTTCCCAAAATAATCCCACAAAATTATGCATAGCTTTTAACGATTTTCTTGTCGGAGATAAAAACATTACAAATTTTAATAAAGACCCAATTATTTTTAATACGACTTCACACGGAAAAGTTAATAAAACACGACAACTTAATTTCTATAAAAATTTTAAAATTAATTCTAAAAGCTCTTTAAGCTATTTAACTGTTAACAAACGAGTATTAAACGCAGCTTCATTTAAAAGTAGGCTTTAAAAATAAACTTCATTGATGATGCCGCATTTGGGTTTTACCGAAATCTAATTAATGAGAGCAAAATATAATTAAGTCATAGATAATTAAGTCACTTTTGCTAATCTATATCAGGTGAAAAATTATATATCAGCCCCTCTTAATGAATTACGGAAATTAGGAGAAACTTTAATTATCTTCTTAAATGGAAAGAGAAGATAAAAAATCTAAATCAGTTCCTATAGTTGTGTTCTTCTCGGCGTTATCGAGCTGCATTTCCAATTTCTGCAAGCACTTGATACGTTTCTTCATGCTGTTTTAAACAAAAAATTAGCAGACCAGACAATGGCAACAAATCAGCTCTTAAAATTCCAGGTATTCTTTCTCTCAGTAGTCTATCTTCAATTTTTTTTAAAGGGATCCAATATGTTCATCCAGGGCCTGTATGGCCAGAAGCCGACCAGTTGGGTCCCTGGATGAACCTGGATTGACGACTGCTTTAGTATGGTCGCAGCAGCCGGGGGGGGGGATGAAGTTCGTGTGTCACTGATGGTCGCCGATTTTTTTATTTTTTTATATTTTGTCCTTTTTTGAAAATCACTCGTCAAATACTGTTGCAACTAAAATTATGATTAAGCTTAAAAAACGGACGCAAGATAAAATCAAAATCAATATACGAGGGCTGGAAATTTAATAGCGTTCACAGCAACGCTGGAAGTAAATGGTGGTAATTGCTATCCTAACTGTTTTACCATATACTAGGCCATACAGGCAATGGCTTGCGGATTGACAATATGGTTTTCGTACATGCCCCATTGTGTAATTCATATAAGTTATAATGATGATACCACCGGCGCTAACCAAACGGTAGACATGATACCGTGAGGCTTTATTGATTATATCTACTCTTGACACTAATCGCAACATCAGGGAGTTGCAGAGGCAGAACGGCAATGCCCGTCCTCATGTTGCCAACAATATTCAACCCTTCTTTGCAGCACGGTAGATAACGTTTCTTCAGTGAAAATAACAAATAGAAAAGGGAAGGAAACATTCTGCGACCTGGACTCGAACCAGGGACCATGCCTATCGCTGGAACTGCTCTTACCAATTGAGCTACCGCGGATATGAATCGCCATGCTGTTACAAGATATCCAAATGGACTTTCATGAAGTCAACAAACAGCTTTCTTCAGTTAATTTATCAGATTGTTGCAAATGTTTCTTCCGGTTCTAGAACCCGTGCCCAAGAAGGGCTCATTTTCCGAGGGGAGTGTGATCATATTTTTTCAAGAAAATTATTGCATTCGATTCCTGAATATCTTTGCTATATTACATCCAAGAATCAACTTTCTGACTATACATCTGTGAGTGCCATCACCGGTCTGAAATGGGCCTTTCACGCGAGCATATTGGAGCAATAATCTTCTACGAGTATTCTGGAAAGAACAGTGCTGCGCAATGTCACCGAAACACTTGCCAACGTTTAGGTGATGGCACTGTTAGCTTACGTACAATAGAAGAATGGCATCGCCAGTTCAGACGCGGAGATAGCACTCTTCAAGATGCACCTCTCTGGTCGGCCAATCATGATTTCAGATGGTGATCTACGCCAAGCAATTGATGAAGATCACAATGTAACAACGAGGGAACTCGCAGAACAGTTCAAGGTTCACTTTTCAACCATTGCCCGGCATCTGCATGAGCTGAATCTGTCATTCAAGTTCAATCGTTTTTGTGTTGGAATAAAAAAACCGGAAAAAACTTTTGCAACAACCTGATATTATCTTCTGTTTGAGTTTCTTTCGTGGCTTGCACGTTCATCAGGCATTGCTATTCAACATGTTTGGGTTTATCATCCAGTAGCCAATCCCAATGAACTCTGATCGAGTTAAATGTTAAAGCAACCTGGCAGGCAATTTCCCAGAATATATTCCAAAACCTATTTAATTGCATGCCACGAATAATAAAAACTCTTATTGTAGCTCCTGGAGGCTTAATAAGATGTAATTTTTTTTGTATTGATCTCAAATTTCTGGAATACGACAATATTGCTTGGAATGGGAAAAAAGTTCAAACGGCTCTGGCGATTCTTCGAAAATTGTTGTTCAGCAATCTTCGAGGAAAAAAAAAAAAGCTATGAAAAATTTCTTTTAAATGCACTGACATTTTTTTAAAACCCTCCTCAAAAAATAACGTTAAAAATACCGTACGTGATCTTTAAAGTGAAAATTAAAATTATTTTTCTTCTGTTAGCTCGTTTTGTAAAAAAAATTATCATTTGCATAATAGTGTTTTTTGTTTAAAGCATAAATGAAAAGGATGGTTGTATAGTGATAAATACAGGTGTCCATAAAAGGTCTGACACATTTTCAGTGTATTACCAAAAAACTAATAAAGATAAACAGAAACGGATTTTATTATATGAAACCAAATTAGTAGACCCCAACGTGTGCTCCTTGGATCACACGGAGGATATCCAGCCGATAATCAATTTTGAGCATATGCCATGTTCTTTTGAGCCTATCGACATCGACCTTGTTAATAGCAACCGTGATTCGGCGTTTCAAATCCGTAATGTCCTTAACTTTTGTGTTGAACACCTGGTCCTTCGCGAACCCCCACAAAAAAAAGTCCAGTAGCGTAATGTCGGGTGATCGAGGGGGTCCATCTCTTCCTATCCAACGACATGGAAATTTTTCGTCCAAAACGGCACGAACGATTGTTCCCCAGTGTGGTAGTGCTCCATCCTGTTGGAAGAGAATATCAGGCCGTAGTTCATCTAATTCCGAGAATACAAATTCTGCAACATGTCCAGATACGTAATGGAAGTAACGGTTGGTTCCGCAAAGAAGAAGGGTCCTAAATTATAATCGGCTATAAACCAGTAAAACTAATGCAATTTGAACTCGACTTCTTGCTTGAACTGATTAATTTCACGTGTTTAATATTTTGCAAACACGCCAAATATTATTCACCCAAGTGAAAACGCTTTTGGAATGAACTATACCGTAGATTTAGGCAACCCCAATTCTCTGGAAGCTGTCCTCATCGATTTTCTAGGGCTCCGATCAAACTCATCTCTCTTTCCACATCCTCATCTGCTATGCTTGGGCGGCCTGAACTTTTTTTGCATAGCACGCTGCCTGCTTCCAAAAACCTCTTCTCCCAATCCAAAATGCTGCTTCGACATGGTGGATCCTTATTAAATTGTCTTCGAAAATTTCGCTGTGTCTGAATCACCGATTTCCTTGCGATAAACCAATACACTGTCCGTGCTCTCTCCTGTGAAGTAGCCATCTTTTGTTTTAATAACCCATAATAAAAATAATTTAATTTAATTTAATAATAATTCAGAATGTCAGCTATACTAGTGGTAAACCTGTGAAGAATGCTGAAGTGCCATCAGCGTGGCTTTTAACAATAATGGTTTTAATGAAGTCCCGCTTTCTTGAGAAAATAGTGATGATCAAGTGCATTTATTAATTTATCATTTTATAGAAAGCTTTCACATACATTTTTCTTAGGGCATTTGCACACCTTGATCATTCGAAACAACCATTTGAGGCATCAATCATTCGATGTACAGATCTTCACGCAGATTCTTTAGTCTTGGAAGTGGCACTTGATTTAGAGCCCTCTGATTAGCAGCTTCAAAGTTTTACAAAAAAAATAACTGTCAACACTGATATCAGAGGAAAGTAAACGACCTGTGACTGAATTTTGGTGCGCTTTTTTTCGAACTCGAGGGTGCTCCTGATTAGTCCACACACAAGGAAAGAAAAAAGAACAACAAAAGGAAACCAAAAACAAAGAATCAGAACCAATAGATTCATCCTTCAGCAATTAAAAAAAAGATTTCCTTTTGTTATTTTGTTCTGATTGTTCCTACTGAAGATAGTGATACGTTCAATGAAAAAAAAATTTGTAGGGTCATTATCTTCCGGCTTTTTTCCTTGGCCTTGCTGAAGGATGAACTGATTAGTTCCATTTGGCTCTTTATTTTGGATTTCCAGTTGCTGCTTTATAGGTTTCCAGTTGGATTTCCTTCCGGAAAAGGTCAATTTTTTTTTTGTGGACTGAGAGGTGCATCCTTTTATTACGCTTCTTTTTTGACTTATATTTTTTTATTTATTGCAATCATTTATGACACTGAATTCATGAATCGTTATAAAATTCATTGGACCTTATGTTTAATTAACATTGCAAATTTCTTCACAATAATCAAAACCTTTAACTTTTAACATTACCGCCAAGGACATACCGTCTTTAAATAAAATATCCTATTATTTTAATAATTCAAATTGATTGATTGAGAATTCAGTTTTTAATTTTAGAATATGTATCTTCTCTTGTGGCATATGGAAGAGAGAGAGAGAGAGAGAGAGAGAGAGAGAGAGAGAGACGGAGAAAGAAATTTAACAACAATAAAATAATTTAACTTAATTAATGGCACATAGGTTAAAATTTTCGAGAGCATCCATCAATTATTAGTTATTAAAAAGAGTTAGACAAAAATTTTTATTAATATTGAAAAAATCAAAACATTTATTAAATTATATTTTTGAAGTAAGCAAATGACAATCATTCTCAGATCACTTTCGGGTATTGTTTCCGACGCGAATCCAAGAAAGATTAACCCTATAGAGCTCAGAGAAAATAAGACAATGAGGTTTATATTAAAATTTATATTTAGTGTTCCTCTGTTTAATGTAAATGGAAAGCTTTCAGTGCGAGAAAGACGCTGTGCAGTGCATTAGAAAATCCCTTTTTATTCGCAAATATCAAAATAATCATCAACGGAGTTAAAAGCTGAAACTTCACCAATATCGGCAGATCCTAAACTTGTTGGCACGAATTCGTAGTGCGAATTAGCAAAATTCACCAATATTTTTCAATAAGTTATTGAACTTAAATTTTAACTAAGAACTTTTTTCTCTTCATGAAGCAATTTTACTATCCAAGACTTCATCTAGTAGTTCATTTTTAACGATTTCCAATAAACTAAATAAATATTATCTTAAAATTAACCTTTAGAAATCGCCTTGGTTCCCAAGGCAACCATATCCTTAAAGAAGTCGGAGATGTAAACATTCCGTCAATCATTATTAGTTTCTTTGTGAGCACTAATTTACTTTTGATGGATTAGGCCCACTTAATTAAAATAAGAATGTGAATTAGTTTTAAAAAATTAGTTTTTAAATTTGCAAAAAAATGAATATCCTAAACATGTCGATGTTATTAGCCTACTTTAAAAGATCTAAAAAAATTTCTTATTTCAATGAAAAAACACTCATTTCTTTGATCAATAGAAACGAAATTCCATTGAGATTAAGATCAAAAACTGTTTTTCATTAAATTCCTATTCGTTTATTTAAGCAGCTAAATACGGTTGATGAAATGAAATTCTTGAATTATGAAATCTGTAGGAAAAAAATACTGATTGAAATCGTCCATTGCAAAATACTCTAAGTTCATTAAAACTTACAGAATAAATTCAACTTCGAACTATGCCATCTTGCACAATTTGCTATATACGTGATCAGTCAGCAACAGGAGTTTATCATAATCTTATTCAACCCCTCTGTATAAAATTAGGACCATCTTGTTTACACACAAATTCTTAATACCGTTGCGTGTCACTGCGAGGCTTTGTTTGAAAATACAGCAATACACAGGATATATATGAGAAGTGCTAAACAATAGCAACAACTTATACTTTTGTGAAAATTCGCACTTTGATTGTGAAAATACAACGCCTAGTATAAAAAAATTACACAGCAAAAAAATAAGACCATCTTCAACCTGATGCAAAAAAATAAGACAAAGCCATTTTTTGCAAAAATCGTGGCATTTCTGTAAAAGTAACACATTTTATCACAACAAGTGCATTAGCAGCATTGAAGAGTGTCAATTTATCATAAAATGCCATAAGAATGCTCATTCTATCAGATGGATTAGTAAAACTTTCAAAATAAATAAAACTTGAGGCAAAATCTAATCAGGGGATTTAAAAAAGTGGGAAAATCATTCCAAAGATGTCAGCAGGACGACCTGTCAAAACAACTCCAACAGATTTCAGAGAATTGAAACAAATTATCACAAAAAAAGATGCAGACAAATTGAGATTTGGAAAGAGGAAAAACAAACTGCTGTATGGATTGATACTTGCAGGAGAAGATTAAAGTCAATGAAATATAGATTCTACAAAACTAATACAAAGCCAACTTTATCACGAAGTCAAAAAAATAAAAGAAGAGAAAACATGAAAAGTGGTCGCCAGAATATTGGAAGAATGTTGCCTTCTCGAATAAATCCTAATTCGATTTTGTGAATGATTACGTGAGTAATAAAGTTATCTGAAAAAATAGAGTAATTTAAACCAAAAGTGTTTAAGAAGAAGCACTAAGTTTCCATCTAATATGAGGGTATGTCTAGTGAAAGCGTAAGAAGACTTCATTTTATACGATGATTGTTCAAGAATTTTTCCCTCCTGATCAGTAAATTTTTTATTTGTTAAACCATGATGCGCCAAAGCGTGACTAGTCGGGTGAACCCGTCGGAGAGGAATTCTGGGGTTATTGTCGGCCTGCTGGAAAAGGTTCTTATTCTCTCTGTTGAAGCTACCGGTACATAAGAGACGTATGTATTTTAGTAGCATGTTTTCACAGAGCAAAAGCCAGCAAAAATGGTTTCAGAAACATGGTGTGGCCTCCAAACCCTCCCGACATGACTCCAATTGAGAATCTATGGAGAGTTTTGAAAAGAAAATTTGCTCAGAAGAAGCCCTCAACTGTGGAACATTTGAAATCAGTTCTACAAGAGAGTGGAATGCCATTTCCAAAGAAACGTGCAGCCAATTATTTTCAACTTTGCATGAGAGAATTCAAACAGTCTTGAAAACGAAAGAAAATGCTACAAAACATTAAAATATGACGTCATGTTAAAATACGAAGTTTATCTTCAAACAACGTTTACTATGTTAAAGAAATCCACGTAAAGAGCGTGTTCTCATTATAAAACTTGTGCGTGGTCTAATTGTGAAATCAAACTTATAAATTGTTCCTACTGATTAGTACTTTTCATACAAATCCTGTTTATTGCAGTATTTCCAAACAAAGCTAAGCAATGGCAAGCAATTGTATTAAAATCCCATATTTACACACGGTGGTACTAATTTTATGCAGAGCGGTTTAAGTGATGGAAACGTTCGTTAATTTTATCAATTAATTTGTTTATTCGCTAAATGATGATCATAGTATGGTCGAAATGCGCATTCATATTAAATAAATATTTTACCTGTTATAATCATGCCAATAACTTCAAAACGCCAATAAATAATTGATAGTTATTTTCATGAGACTCTTCATTCCTTGTGGTTTTCTTGAAAGATTAATATATTTACGAAGTACAGGGTTATTCAAAAGGATTTCGAGTTTTTGAAAACAACCGCAAAAGAGAGTAACACAATTCGCACATCACTGGATAGAGGAAGGTTGACATTTAAAAAAAAACTGCCTAAAAGTTCCATTCAATGTCACACAGCGGCAATGTTTCTTGTGTATAGAAAAATGGCAATATGGGGTTCGGGCTTTAATCAATTACAATAAGACTAAATAAAAATCTTAATCCCACTACCCGGCATATCCTTCTCTCCCTATAAAAGTAATTAAATTTCAGTCTTGGTCTCCAAAGGGATCGGGTTAAACTGCTCCGCAAAGCCGGCTTCGAAAGTAAATGAAAGGTAGCAGAGATTATTCATATTTTAATAGATTTAAAGCTTTCCGGATTATTCATTAAAAGATGCTTCCATTCCATTAATATGATTCCTTAGTTAATTGAATCAGACAAGAAGAGTTAAACATTTAATTGAATTTTTACTGTAAAACTTACATAAAATAAACAATTTTAACATTTATTAAATTAGATATTAATTTACTAATTGTAATGGATTGCTGGCTCAAGTTTAAGGAAATTGAGTGGAAACAGGAGATTACTGTTCCGTCGAAGGGAAATTGACTGGTCGTCTTCGTCGTCAATGGTGTCTTCTTCGTGAGCCCTGTTGTCGTTTTATCTGAACTCTAGCTCTTCTTCTATTTTTTCACATAAGAATGATTAATAATAACATTTTATTCAATATTCTTATAAAATTAGATATATATTTGGATTCAGAAAAATCTAGAGCATAAGTGATTGCCTCAACTTCAACTAAAAGAGCCGGTTGACTCGCTGCTGTGCCTCAGCTATCATATTGAACATCTCCTCCAATCATCTGCTTCGTACAAATATCTACGTCTCTCTCCTTCGTCTCCTTTCTAAATTTCGCTGATCCAATTGCTTCTTATTAGTTAAGAGTGCTCTAAACTCCTCCTAGCGCCTGATTATCACATGATCGGCTCACCGTTTCAACAGGTACGCTTTAAGTCCTGAGCAAGAGGGGAAATTGCATTAGTCCGCTAACCTGCAAGGTTCTTTCACGTATCTCGTTCTTGAAATCAATGCCGATTTCCCGTGTTAACTACATTCTAACTCAAGATTTCAACACGAATCTAATTTCAAAGTTTCTTCTATTAAAATTTATAATAATTCCTTACAAAAATATATCTTATTATAAATCCCAATAATGTGTAAGTTATCGTAGCAGTATTGCACACAACTTTGAAAAACGATTGATAGACATAGTTCTTTTGAGGTTCAACATTAATTAAGTTGGGGAAAAAAAATATAAAAATGTGGCGGTTCCCACAACGAGACCACAAGAGAATTTAGAAAATAATATGAATCTTCTGGTTTCCAAACATTTTCAATATATACTGTACATGCATGTACAATTCGCTTTAATTTACTAATTTAACATCTTTAAGTTAAAACTTATTTTTTAAGTTCATGGTATGAACACAATTCTATAAATTTAGAACAAATATTATGAACTTATTTGAAAGTAAGTCGTTGTTAAAGAATAGGTATAAACAGAAATGATTTTTTAATATAACAGTATGTAATATCTCTAAATTGAATAAAGAAATTCTTTTGGTTTAGGCACCGATCTCCCTGTTCTATAATCGTCAGCCACGTCTATCCTGCAATTCACTACACGCAATCTCTCTATTGCAAGGCAATGCATTATTGGAATTGTGTCTACAGACGGACGGACAGACGGACGGACAGACGGACATCTGGACAAACCCATCATATCTACGAGAATATGCTAAAAAGCCTTATTTTATTTACCTGTGTACTACAACTGTTTTGAAATTATTACTACTGAAATTATTGTAGAATCCATTAAATTTCGCTCAGTATTGCGGTAAAATTATAACCAAAACAGTATTACTATATCGTTCAAAAATAAATTATCGCATCTTTGAATTAAAGACTGATATTTTCGAGCTTTTTATATCTACTTATGATCTACTGTAGGTGTTAAGCCACTAGTTCTTCGAAAACACCGGTTATCAGCTAAACACGCATTTCTGAATATTTTGGCCTTAACAGAAAGCGAATTCGAACGATTTCATTATTCCATTAAAATGAGTCGCTGCCTCTTTCAGGGACTCGCCGCTTAGAAGAGAGGCCGTGAGGCACCATCTGAGCAAACACTTCTTTTGAAAATGTTTTGCGTGTTCGTGACGCTGTGTCGTCAGATGGTCGACAGATTAGCAGATATGCGACATCATCATCTTGTGGAACTGCACGAAAGAGAATGTTTGTCGAAATAACAAAAAAAAATCGCATTTTCACAGATTCATTCAAGCACGACATTCCCAACAAACCTCCGGATGAGTTAAATAAAGACTAGGGAACTACTGAGCGACTTGTGGCTATGTATTTAATGCGAATTTGTTTGTGCATAATATGTATCCTTTATTCATTATTATTCGACAAGATTTGCCCTTGGGTGCTGTCAACTGTTAATAACGTTATACGCTAATGGAGAAGAACAAGTATTTAATATTTTATATTGCGCTGAATTTTCTTCAGCTGGGATTTATCCAAAATATCTGCTTGAAAACCCATCGAAACTGACAGAATCGGATAAAACGTTTTTGCGAAATAGGCGAGCAAATCGCACTTTACCGTTATCAGAAGTCAAACAAATATTCAATTAATGACAAACACAGAAATAGCTAAAATTTGTTTTTATTCTCAACCTGTTTAAATATTTAATCTTGAAATGTAACGTTTAATTTTACACAAAATATTGTTCGGTTTGAAATTGGAGATGAAAATGAACTACATCACTAATTAGATAAATAAGAAAAATGCGTATGCATGAAAGTAAACAAGGCATTTTAAAACAAATGTTTTCCTGTTGTCTCTACTGATTTTATCAATGATATTAAAGTGTTCACTCGTAGGCGTATGAAACTTCAACGAAGCCATGATTTCATTTATTCATTTCTAAGGATGTTTACAGTCAACACACAAAAGGGCTAAATTTTAGTCACGTGACCGCATGCCTTCGCCCACGAGCAATTACGTCAATTGTTAGATATTCCCATCGATCTTCTACTCAAAATGTTTCCATACTGAGGTTGCTTCGAAGTTGAAATTGCAGTTTTAACTTTTATGTACAGATTTTGGAAATGAGTTCTGGATCGTGTATTGATCAAACTGATTCATATTTTGATTCTCTGTAGAATTCGGGAAGTTACTTTTGGGAATTCTTAACCACAAAGCTTCTAAAAATTTCATACGAACGTTGAAAAATACAACTTGTCCACTTTAGTGAATGCCCCCACTTTAGTTTGCTAATATATCTTTTATTGAAAAAGTAATTTTTTTAAGTATAAAAATAAAGAAAAAAAAAAGGAGAATAAATCCCGTTTATGCACAAGTACTTCCGCGCCATCGAATGATCCGCGCACCCTAAGTTTAGGAGGAGAAATTCTGAAGAAAAACCTATTTTGCTAAATTTTGAGTTTTACTTATAAAACATGAATCTTAAAAAACGCCTTTATATAGCACATTTTCTAGTAACTGCGCATCCAAATTATCTTTTATCGTCAATGTAATCGCCCAGCCTTTGCTCAATGTCCGTGAACCGCGCTTTTTTGGCCGCGAAATGCCCGGCGATTGTAAGTGGTCTGCTGGAGAGGTACTTGGGTTTCTCGCCAGTCGCAACTACTGCTTTCACTCATCATATTTCCTCCCTGCAGCACGAATTCCATTATCTTCTATTATACGGAGTTTTTATTTCGTCGTCCTATCTTTGTAGGGGTACCGACCTCAACTCGAATACTCCACGGACATATTTTTCGGAGGCAAATTTTTTCGAGGTAAATTTTGATTAAAAAAAAAATATGCGCAGTAATTTTTTTAAAACTCATGACTATTACAATTCTTCTTTGTGCCCTCCACTGGCCACACAAATTTCTACAAAAGTCAAACACCTCCCACACCCTCTCCAGCAAGTCAGCTGTTACAGATTACGAAGTTGCTATGATTTGAGTTAACTCGTCCAAGCTTATATATGGCATCATTCGTATATCCCCATAGGAAAAAGTCAAATGGCGCTGTGTCTACGTAGGCGCTGAAAGGAGGGAGGGTGGACAGGTTAGGTCCTAATTCCTACAAAGACCTATTCAATGTTGGGGGAAGGTTTCCTTTAAAAATCGGTGAATTCCAAAGTGCCAGTGGCATTCATTGGTAACTATAAAACCTCTCCGTCACGCATATAAGAAGAGTGACAGTATGCTCAAAGTATCTCGATATACAGCGAACTAAAATTGGACATTCTTTTACGGATACTTTGTGCATTTATTATGAAGAAGTTTACTGGCATTTCAACATCCCAGTTTTATTTCTGAAGGTGTGGGAATAAAAAAAAATTGTAAAAATTTTGAAAGTAAATTCCTTTACTATTCTTAGTATTGTAAAAGAATAGAAAACATTCTTTTGAATTCGGCTTTTAAAATTAAAGAATATTATGGATCAAAAAGGGGACGATATTATCGTAATGCTATAATGATTATTAAACAATTAATAATTCTATAATAAATCAATACTAAAATAATTTTGTGGATAATTTAATATAGCATAGATGATAATTAAATTATAATAGCATAGAAATTAATTAAAATGTACTTAATTATCAATGCTTTATAAATTAAAGTCAAATTAATTACCTATTATGATTACAATCGCGAAATTATGGCTTAAAATGAAATCAATTTTCTTAGAATAAAATTATTATAAAAAAGAAAAGTTTCAATACTTACATTAAACTAGCATTCTGAAAACGACATTCCATACATTAAAAATTTCGTGCAATTTTGCGAAAAAATAATGTAATTGCCAGAACTAAAGAGGGTTGTTAGGATCTATGGTAACAAGTTACAGAGGGCCTGAAATGGTGAAAAACCCCTCTCACCATCATCGAGTGTATTCTACATGGTAGCCATGCCTCGCTGCTATTGCCCTGTATCGCAGTTTCCGCAAAACCAAGATCAATTCGTAACCATTTCTGTTCGCATGCTTTCCAAATACCCTCCACGGTTTGCGATCGTCTTTCCTAGGTCACGTTTAAGTAGGCCGAAGCCACAAAAATCCATAGGCAAAGGGTCCGGCGACTTGATGGGTAGGTCGCTGAATGGAGTGGAGTGGAATCCGGTATCTTCTTGTATGCATTCCAGGAACAGGCAAGTTGATGCAGCCATACCTTGTACCATACAAACTTGGGATGTGGGTAAATACAGAGGTTAGAACGTTAGTGTGATAGTACATGGCTATGACTTTGACCTTCGACTCAACTCTATGTAAAGTTAACTTGCCATTGTAGCTGTGTCTTGCCACGATCATGAAACATTTTGAAAATGTTTCCTTGCATTCACGGTATCATTTTCTAAAGTCCTTAGAACCCCTTTGGCAGTAAAAAATAGCTCTGCTCTTGTCGCTTAAATAAACATACGCCTTATCCAGTGTGACCAACCAAACATTTCTACTTTTCATCCGCCAGGTAACGTTCATACAATTTGACAATTGATTCGTCGCTCTTGATTATGGCGCGGCAACAACTTATGAACGCGGCTGTTGTGTCGCTTCTCCAGTTGTAAATCACAGTTGATAATTCTGTTTACCGTGTACACAGATGTCTCTACCTTCTGTGCAATGGCTCGTTGTGTTGGTGGATTACATCCGGTTACGAGAGCCCGAACTCTCCGGACGACATCAGGAGTACGGCTAGTGGATGGTCTCGGATTGGCCTGCTCTTTTCCTTCGGGAATGGCGCTGATTCTGGTTTTGCCAATGTTATTTAGTACACTTGATATCCCTTTCTTGGAAATTACGAAGCCTCGCTTCTTGCATGCTTTCATAATTTCTGAATAGCTGAATTTGACGTCGGAAAGGGCCGTTATGTAGCCCTCCCAAAATCTGCCAATTTTCGGTGGGTAACTCAATTTTTTTTAGCTTGCTTTCGAATATTAACTATTTTAATACCTGCCCTAACAATACTCCATGTGAAATGAACGCACGCGCCATACATAAATATGCTAATTGTTACCACAGATTCTTATCAACCTCTGTATATGAATTGCACCACAAATATGTTTAGTGCTCTTCGATTCTTTAAAACAATAACTGTCGAACGTAAAAGATATCCCACTATCTGGCCTGCTTTGTTCGCAAATGATCACAAAACAGCGGCCACATTGGAGAGATTTTAGGCACTAACGACAAGGCAGCGTTCATGTGCTCATGACGCTTGTTTTTAGAAGCAGCCTAAATATCATCATCGCGAATAGATCTCTAGTTCTCTGTTTACTTGAAAGTTTTCTCTTTGATCAAACATTTTGGAGCGGCAAATATTTAATGACAATTTTTTTTCTCTTTACCTGAACATGTTCTCTTTGATCAAACTGCTACTAACATAAACTGCAAGACATAACAGTTAAACTTTATAATAAGGGAGAGTTTCTAATTAAATTGCTAGAAAAGTATTAGAAATAAAAATTATTTAACTTTGCTCTCGACAACTGGATCTAAATGTTGAAGTGTAGAACTATGTCAGTAAAATTTAATTAACAATAAATCAAAATTGCTCTTTAACTACAACCAAATTGCTTCTTTAACCATAATCAAAATTGCTTTCGATTTGGTTAAAGAGCAACTTTGATTTATTGTTAAATAGAATTATCCGTATGTAGTAATCTTGTTCTGATTTTTGCTTTTTCTTTGAATTGGGCTAGGCCTCAGTCTCTTCGGCAGTTATAGACGAGCTTAATCAGTTCCTTTTTTACTTTATTGTTGTTAATTCTCATTATAGTTAATTACTAAGACAGAAAAGTCGAGCCGTACTGAATTAAATCCTCTGGAATTTCTACTTCAATTCAAGAGGAATTTTTACTTCAACCTTGGAAGTATAGTATATAATTTAGCTCAACATAAACAAATTTATGCCACTGGCCCTTTATAGTACATATGACCAAGTAACAGTTACAATAATTTATAAGAACTATTTTTTAAAGCTTATTCAAAAAATTAAGGCAATGATGGCGAACAATTCCAAAGCAATATGTCAAAAAAATAAGAAAATTTACGAATTCATAGGTTTTTTGCCACCTATAACCATTCGGCAATATTTAGGCAATAAACATCATGCATGATGTTAACTGAAGATGCAATTCCGGATATATACTCTGATGAATTGGTATTGTAAAAAATATTACTGATATCATGATTATTAAAATTTTCTAAAAAAAAATTTTTAAATGTTTGTTTGTCTAAAAAAAAAAAAAAAAAAAAAAAAGGATGCAGCATGTCATCCCTGGCATTCATGCCTTAGGATTGGCATCACCTTTAAAAGATTTTAAGATAATGATTTTAGCATTTTACAGAATTTAAGTTTTCTCGTTTTTTTCCGCTAACAACATTTTCCCTTCCTTTCTGGAGTCTTCTTATTTCTTCCTTAATAAGCTCTTTCCCATGCATTCAGAGAGACAGATTTTTTCTTTGTGTCTTATTTGATTTCATAAAGTACAGGTTGTACTAAAATACCCTACAATGTTCTGCCTTTTTTTCATGAATTGTTAAAGAGAAAGCTGTCCATTTTCGTCAACTACACTGTTTCCCATTTAATAAAATATTCTTGTAATCATTAGGAATAAAAATGTTTATAATACGCTTTTAACGTATATTTTTAAGATTTAAAAATTTTTTGAAACCAAACTTTAAAAAAATTTTTTATTTCTGTTTACAAATATTTTTTTATAAACTCCAAAAAGTTGTAATCCTAGAGTTCTAAGTGCAATCAAGAGTATTTTCTTTGCAGGCTTTAAAACTTTACGTGGCTCCGAGCCAAGAAAAAGTTGTTTAAAAGAAGAACTTGGGTCTTTATTAACATAAGAATGCGCACTTTTTTTTTCTCTCTACTCACAAACACCTCACTGCTAAGCCATCTAGAAACTGTTAGATATACTACAGTCGATAGGTTTAGCCACCATAGACCATTAATTTTAAGGCAAATGACCAGGAATGGAAGGGGGCATCAAAAGAATAACTAATCTTTGCCAAAGTGAATTATAAAATCGGAGATTATCGTGGCTATTGAGTTATACTATTTTTTTCAGTATTTTATTAAATACAAAAATCTAATTAACGGGAAGATCCATTATTTCTTTAAATCCAAACCCATCACACTTTCACTGCCTCTATCTTCTAAATGGTTTGATCAATTGAAAAAAACCCACCAAGAATAAATCATTTCTTAAATATAGTGTAAATATACCATTAAATATAGGGGTTTCCATTGCACATTCCATTTTCGAAAATGGCGTCGGTTTTTTTGGAAATGAAATAAGCATAAAAACCTCCTCACATAAAAGTACAAATAATTCTTCCATTAAAAGTACTGTCAGATTTGTAGTTTAGATTTTGGATATTGGTTCACTTTAGGTGAGATACTCTGCATATTCCAATGCAGTATTTTCGAAGATACTTTTGAGGAATTTTAAGTTTTGCACATCCGTAATATTTTCTAAATCACTATCTTCTATTTAACATTTATTATTTTCCAATGATTCATTTACCGTTTACATCTAAATCCAAGTTCATTTGATTAGCGTAAACGAGATTTCACTGGCTCAGTAGCCGAGAGCTCTTAGGTCTTTTTCCTCTCGAATCCCGCTGAGGCCTCGATGGGCGTGCCTGTTCTCTACTAACTAATAAGATGTGGAAAGCAATGAGAAACCACCCCATTAGCTCTTCCAAGACGGCCAGTAATGAAATTAACTGGCCGTCAAATTCCTAACTGGAGGAGGCATATAGAGAAATAGAAAGAAAACTAGATTTTACGTTAAATGTCATTTTTATATTTTAAAAATCAAACCGCCAATATGATGGTTATAATTAGTATTGTTATTTAAATACTAAATCAATTCAAAAGACAGGAGTTCCAAATATGTTTACTGCAGTGTTTAAAATTGTTTCGTAAATTGAAAACTTGTTTATTAAAAGTTTTTGCATAAGGAAAGACGCAAAAAAAGGTGAGTGAATCCAAGTATGAACACCTGGTTTTATTCTCATCTGCTCTTTAATCTTTTCTCTTCTCTCGAGCTCCTCTTCACCTTCAACAGCTGTCGCCTTGGCAACTTTAAGTCCCTTTCCCATTAACATTTTGACTCGTTTCCTTAACTTTCATCTCTATGTCCACAAGTTTTGTCTCTACTTATGAGAAATCTCATTAGCGTCCTTATTATATGATTTGTCTCCACCATTACTTTAACATAAATTTAAACGCAATCCACTCCTAATAAAAAAATGTTGTCTACTTTTTCTTGGTTATTTATTATAATTTCTGTTGTTGTAATTGGAATGTATATATAATCAGCCTAAAATTAAGAACTGCTCGATACCAATGTTTATGAAAACATTGTTTTTAAAATGAATCTTAATTTGTCATTACCGATAATAACTTTAAACAATCTACTTAAAATTTCCTGTCAAAAAATTCATGAGCTTTTCTGACGATTAAAAGAAATGAATATGTCGAAAATTTTAGCCTTAGACATGTGACTTCATGGGAGACTTTTAAAAAGACAATTTGGAACCATGTAAGAATTTCAGTATGGAAGCATAAACTTCCCACTCTTTAAAACTTAAAAAGAATTCTAATTTAAATGCAAATGTTTATCATTATAAAAATGTTTACTCACACTCAGAACTTATGAAATGCTCCTCCGTGGTCGCCGAGCGAGCCTACTATTTTCCTATTTAATTAGGGCATGAAATTTAAAAGTAAACTCGAAAGCATATTTCCACGACATCAGACAAGTGAATTAAAATCTTCCAACATTTTAATTTACAATATCCGTACGATTACAATTCTAAGTGGTGTAACTATACCAAGATCCGGAGGGAAATCCGGCGGTTTTTGAAATCTAACAAAATTCCGCACAACATGTTAAACCATAACTTGTGGAATTGACGCTTCTTCCCTGCGTAATGTGTCTTACATTTCATGTTTTGTTCATAAAAAATTTCCCTTTGAGGTTAGCAAGTTAAACTTTCTACATCCAGTTTTTTTTCCGTTATGATTCAGAAATGACACTTCAAATTACAACCTTTTATTATGATTTCAAAAACCGTCAGATACCACTGCCGGACCCTGTAATATGCGCACTTAATAGCTTAGAAGCACTTTATTATCATGAACGCTTGACATTAGTATCGGAAAAATTAAGTTTCTCTTCAAAGAAAAGGAAGTGAAAAACCACTTGATAATGCATGGTGCTGCATTGCCAAAATGGTGTTAATTAAAAGCATCGTTAGAGTATTCGCCTAACTTTTCCAGTTTTTGGCTTTCGACTTCAGATTCGGATCGAGCACCAAAACGTAAGTAAAAGTTATAATAGGCACATGTGTCTTATCTAACCGGGAACATGGTCTATCTATCCAGCTCGAAAGATCAAGATGATTAATTTTAACCGCCTTTTAGCCATGTTCCGAATAGATAGAACATGTGGCTCTATTATAACTTTCACTTATTTTTCGATTCTCTATCCGAATCGGAAGTCAAAATCAAAAATTCGAAAAAAAATTGCAACGGAACGACCAATTTCGTGAATTCAGTAACGATGTTTTTAACATCGCTGAAAACGCAGACGATCACGAATTACCAACCTTTTAAGGAAGAAATATCTAACTTTAATGGAAAGAAAAGTTGTCATTTAACAGGTTCTGAATCGGTTTATACTTAAATTTTCAGTAGAACTAACGCTACTATGTTTACTACAGGGTTGTTCAGTCAATTACGTACGATTCTAATGGTTTACTACTCAGAAACTAATAAACCTAGGAATGTCATATAGATTTTACAATACACATTACACATTGGAATTTTACACCTCATGAACAACATGCTCGATGTGTGCTCCATTCATCTGTGCAACACGACGAAGCCTGAGAGTGAAGTTTAGCAGCACTGCGCCTCGCATTTCATTGTCAACCTGTGCATAAGATTCGGTGATTGTCTGACGGACATCTTTCTTGGTGCGGGGGCGGCTGCTGAACACCACCTTAAGGAACCCCACAGAAAGAGGTCACAGGGGTTAAGGTCAGGACTGGTCGGTGGCCAAAACTGAATCCGTCGTTGAAGAGGTTTGGGAAACGGTTGGAGATGACCTTGTTGTTGAATAGATGGGTCAATTTCGTGAGTTTCCTTAAGGAGGTGTTCACCATACGCTCCGCACTATGGAAGAGGTCCGAAAGAGGCAATCACCGAATCTTGTGCACTGGTTAACAAGGAGATGCGAGGCGCACTGCTGCAAAACTTCACCCTCAGGCTTCGTTGTGTTGTACAGATGAATGGAGCACACATCGAGCATGTTGTTCATGTGTGAAATTCCAATGTGTAATGTGTATCGTAAGATCTATATGACATTCCCGTGTTATTAGTTCCTGAGTAATAAACCATTTGAATCGTGGTTAATTGACTGAATCACCCTGTAGAACCGAGTAATTTTAGCAAACGAATAGAAAATCAAATATTTAAAATTTACTTGTACCCATTTTTGACATAATATTTGAGAAATTTATTTGTTACAACTCAAAACCGCGAAATGGTAAAAACAAAAATGGCTGAAGAGACTGTAGCCGAGACTGGAAAAAACTAAAATAGTTCCGGAATTTCTGTCCAGACGTAGCAAAAGTTGCCAGTTAGAATACTTTCAAGTTTCCAAGATCTACAGTTAAGAGACACTATTTCTTAAATAGCCGTTTCATCTTTTGTTATTATCTCTGAAAAGTCTTCGCTAATAAATTGCTTCCCCGGTTATGGGTCCAACAAATCCTGGACTAGCGAGAGCTGAGGCAGGGGAAAACTCAAGAAGTTTCCCGAATCACATTTCCAGCTCCGGCTTGAAAATCGATGGAAGCCTTCCGTCTCCCTACCCTACTTAAAAAGATCGTTCAGATTAAGCTACGACGTCTTAGAAAACTGATGAAGGCTGCGTCCAAGCAAACTTCCAGCTTTTGTCATTTAAGTTAATATGGTCACGTCGACGCTTTAGCGAGAACCTTTAATAATGCTAATAAAGTTCACTAATGGAAATTATGAAATGGGAAAAACTAGTTGCGAAAAATAATTAATTAAACATTATTTTATATAACGCATTTTTTCTATAACGTTTTTAATTAAAATTTATCAGTATAGGTTTTTTGTAATATTTGTATTACAAAACACGTATGGATATCGATTCAAATTTTTAAATTAAAGCTATCCTTTGAAATTTGTCCAAGCAATAATAAATCAAAATCTTATTTACCACATGAAAAGCGTAATATCTACAAAGGCTCGTCTAAGATGGAAAGTTAACGCAAGCAAAAACGTTTCCAGTAAATAAATAATTGGCGAATTTTTGATAAAAAATACGGCTTGTTCATTATATTAACTTTACTCAACACGGACATAAGAATTGAATTAGAAACACTGAAAAGAGTCTTATTTTTATGAATCAATAAAACATACGTTTAGTGCACTATGTAGAAGAAAGTGATTGGGCATTTTTGGTAATGAAATAACAGGATCTATTCAAAAGGCCACCAAGTGCAGCGATTACAGCAGCAACGGGTAAACTATCCACAAGTCCTTGGATACGTAAACAGGATATTTCGCCATTTGACCTGGAGTGCATTGGCCTACTCCGGCAATGAAGAAGGTCTAACCGGCCTGGCCCGCACCCGTCATTCCAGTTCGTCCCACAGGTTCTCTATGGGATTGAAGTGGCCAATCTATCCGGGAGACTTGATTTTCCGCATGCTATTGAAATGTAGAAGCGGAAATATGGCAAGTGGAATTGTCATTCCTGGAGGAGAACTGTCACAACGTGATTTGTCCAGAATGCCTATGTATGCCTGGAATTCGTATTTCTATGCATTACAATCAGCGGACCCATGCAGAATCTACTGAAACAACTCCATACGATTCCACCACCAACACCATACTTCACACATCTGTATACGCCGGTAGCCGATGTTTTTCAGGTAACCTCCAAAACCACACACATCCATCCGATTAAAAACCATAAATCGTGATTCGTCACTCGTAACACTTGTTGCCATTGCTCCCATGTCCAATGCCTGTGCTCCTTATATTATCATAGGCGCCGAGTTGAATTCTTCATTGAGATGAGAAATTTATCGGCAGCTGCTTGACCATAATATTGAAGAGATTTGATTGAAACCTGTATAGTGGTGGCCATCTGGAATTCACTTGCCACGGCATGCATGGGACGGGTCCTGTATTTTTGCAGATCCCTCTGCAGCACTCTCCTATCCTTGTCTTACAGTTCTGTGGGTCTTCGGGGCGCTATTCATTAGCCGCACGTCGATTAAAAAGCGTCGAACTTTTAGTTGAGTGAAGGGAGTCTCTTTGGGGAAACTGAAGGAAACATGATTGCTATACAAGAAGGATAGAATGTCCTTTCTTCCACGTGTTGATAACGAAGGATACAGTTGATTTTGGGACTTGTCGGATGTTAGCAATACATCGTATACCTGCTATAGAGCATCTTATTATTATTGTTACATCGTACATTCATATTTCCTATGGAACATCCCATTATTAAGTACCGAAAGGTGCTTTATGCTTTGGCCTTGTCCGTCCGTCCGTCCGTCCGTCCGTCCGTCCGTCCGTAACTCGATTTTCTCAGAAAGTAAGAAAGATTTTAAAAATCTGTTTTCACCAATCGATAGATATGGGAAATGGCACGGACGAGTTCGAAGATGGTCGAAATCTGTACAGTGGCACGCGCTCTAATTGTACTATTGTGATACCCCCCCAAAATTTTTCCATGTTAAGATATAGTAAGTAACATATCAAACCACTCGTAACGACGAGCTATGAACGAATATAACGTTATTAAATAGTGTTTAGCCGATTGATAAATTTAGTGTGAAATCGGTACAATTGCATTGGAGAAAACGCGTAATAAGCATATAGGTTCGGCTCAGCGCGTGCTCTAAACGTTAATGAAATGGTGTGCGCGCAGGATGCACGAGATTGACGATTATTGAAAGGGCAGAACGGACTCTAAATCAAAAGAATTTTATTATTCGTAGGGAACTTATTATTTATTTATTACGATAACTTGAAAACGAATTAACTTTTTCACACTCTGTTTTCACCAATCCATTAATATGGGACGGAGCACGAATAAGTACGAACCTGAGATAGCCGGAATAGGTACGTGCTCTAATGGCTCGTGCTATAATGGTTACATTACGATACCCCCTTAAAAATTTCCTCTAACCAGATATGGCATGTAATATATAAAATAAATCGTCACGACGTCTCATGAACGAATATATGAGAGTAACTAGTGATAGCACAAATTGGTGTAACAGCACGTGTACGTGTAAGGATGTATCATTAATGAATATAACGCGTAAATAATGATAGTAGTAATTGGTTTACTAGCACGTGCCTAATAGTACCATATGGTACCGAAGGAACTTTCAATGCTAAAATACGGCATGTAATATATCAAATAACTCGTAACAACGTGTCATGAGTGAATATAACAAGCAAATAATGATAGTAGGAGATGGTTAAGCAGCACGTGCCCTGATGGTAACGTAAGGTACCATATGGTACCACTGGAACTTTCAATGTTAAAATACGGCATGTAATATATCAAACAACTCATAACGTCGTATCATGAATGAATATACCGAGTAAATAATGATAGTGGGAAATGGTTGCATAGCACGTGACTTAATGGTACTAAATGATACCATATCGTACTGTTGGAACTTTCAATGCTAAGATATGGCATGTAATATATCAAACAACTCGTAACAACATGTCATGAGTGAATGTAACGCGTAAATAATGATAGTAGGAGTTGGTTTAGTAGCACGTGCCCTAATATTACCATATGTTACCATATGGTATCGTTGGAACTTTCAATGCTAAGATATGGCATGTAATATATCAAACAACTCGTAACAACGTGCCATGAGTGAATATCACAAGTAAATAATGATAATGGGAAATGGTTAAGTAGCACGTGCCCTAATGGTAACATATGATACCATATGTTACCGTTGGAGCTTTCTATGCTAAAATATGGCATGTAATATATCCAACAATTCGTAACGACTTTTCTTGAGTTAATATAACGACTAATTAATGATAGTGGGAAATGGTTAAGTAGCACGTGCTCTAATGGTTTCAATTGATACCATATAGTACCGTTGGAACTTTCAATGCTAACGCTGGAATTTTCAATGCAAAGATATGGCAATTAATATATCAAACAACTCGTAACAAAGTGTCATGAGTGAATATAACGAGTAATTAATGGTAGTCGGAATTGTTTAGTAGTACATGTTTGAATGGTGGTATATATATTGCCTTTGGCTTAATGGTATATAAAACTAAATACTGTGAGATATAATGCTAGATAATAGTAGTTAATCGCTTGCTTCAATAGTAGATGATTACGTAGAAACACTTTAGTAATTGAATATGAAAAGATGATAGATGGTTACACATAACGCTTCAGCAATTAAGGCTTACTTCGTTTAACATTATGTGGGAATGTCTTACAAATTATAGAACTTTTATTTGTTCAAATATATAAAGAATAAGTTCACTCTTCGTTTAATCCTTCAGTTCTTCAAGTTAATTCTTTTAAATTCTGTCTATACATTTGTTTACTGAAATAGTAGTTTACAATTTTCATGTTTATATATTTTCTCTAAAGTGTGTTAAAATGTTGGTTAATCTATATATATCTATGTATGATGCTATAATACGAAAATGTGCTCCCTTTATCTGCTTTGGCGGTAAAGTCATTTTTGTTAATTTATTTCGTTAATGACTTTATTGCTTTATTTATGTCATTATCTTTTCCTCTTTCTTTGTTTTTGTTTTGTATTTATGATTATATTTAATATTTTTAAATAGGTTTTCCCGTCAATAAATAAATAAATAAATAAATAAAATATTATATGTCGACTCTTCGAGCATTGTTTAAGCTAGCTTGGAACATTCGCCCGTTACGAAGGGATTGTTGTAGCACGCGCACACATCCTTAGCTTGCGCGCGTTCGTTAGCTCGCGTCTGCTTCATTAGCTTGCAGTCGTTCGATTCCAAACAATGAAAAATGACTTGGGAATACTTTCGAAAGTTATAAAAAGAAATTTAGTCATAATTATAAGCTGGTTGAAATTTATTCACAATTTATTCACAAGTACAAGGAAGAAAAGTGCGGAACAGAATAATATAAACGTCGCATCTATTTGCAAACAATAGAAGCGAGTTGTGCGTTTTGTCGACGAATTCATAATGTAAGAAACGAATGAACGGATAGGAAAACGGATAGGAAAAGGAAAGAATAGGTAAATTGCATAGCTATCATTTCATAATGACGATTCACGAACGAATACAATTTAATATTTCACTCATTGTTGGCGCTAATTTGATGCACGGGGCTGGGGTAATGTAAATCGTATTTCTGCCAATATTAAGCCCAAAATTGTCCCTACCGTAGTGGAGGCAACAATGTATGATTTTTCCTTGAGCATGCTGTCTCTCTAGGCGGTATTGATTGCACACGCCTCCGTTACGACCAGTTTCGTCATTTCAAATATACACAAACTACAAATTTTTCGGGTTTTTCGGGTGGAATATATAAACGACGCAGTTCTTCAATGGCTTATATAGCAGTATTCATTTAGCCTTTCGGTACTTGATTATATCATTCATTAATGGTTTATTATTACCGTTATGGCCTTTTCGAAATTATTTCCTGACAGCACTCCCGTTTCAGTTTTTAAATCTCACAGATCGTGGATAGCTCATATGTTCATGAAGGGGGATGTCATCATTTTCTTCCACATAATGTATGAATTATCTTCCTTAAGAGGAAGTGAAAGCAAGAATAATGCAACAGCCATAAATTAATTTGACCCCCTTGTGATACAATTACCAACTTCTTAGTTTTGCGAAATTTCTATAAGATGATGCAGTTTTTCAAATAAAATGAGTTAAATGTCTTTAAAATTTCAAGAGCTTCGGGAACAAATAATCTTCTGACTCACCTTAACAGAACACTCGTACTAAGCTTCTATGATATTCTAAAGTAACAATATCGAATTTCACTCGGATAGAGATAGGATCATCGTCTCCGTGGACGAAATGCTTCATCATCATAAATATGACCCTTCTAGCGCATTCTAGAACCTTCACAGTATTCCCCTTGGGCTTTCAACGGCAATTCCGTGGCAATTTCATGGCAATCTCACCATCTGAGAGCATTTTCTGAAGTTTCTAGGGCTGAAACTTGGCAACTTCGATAAAAAAAAAAAATTTTAAGAAAAAGTATCGATATATATTTAAAACAAAGAAATCGTTGTAAATTTTAGTAGAAGAGTTTATTACGGACTTCAAGTAATTGTATATAGTTTTAATTTAGTAACAGACTTCAGCCTAATAATTAAATTTAGTTATTGAATTAACATCAAAGAGATTTGGCCTTCCTCTTGGGCCTTCTTCCATCTTATAAAGATTTAATGTTTTGTTGAAATCAATAAGTTATTATTGATGTCATATGAATGCTAATTTTTTTATTGTTTTTAACTGTATAATAATGTAGCCTGTCAAATTTAAGGCTGAATATTAAATTTTTGACATATCCAGAAATTTAGGAAATGCAGCGAGCGCGACTTTTCTATTGTTAATAATATAAGATGATGATTTTAAAGATTCACGCAGGCGCATTTTGACAGTCGTCGAAAAATTTAATTTGCTGAAAGCGGAGAAGCATTGTAATTTCATTTTTCAGCGGTGTGAATTACATATCCGTAAGATTAAAGTTCGGATTTGTAGTGATGTTTAGAATATTTTTCGTGAAGTTTACAGCTTAGCGACATAGTCGTTTGTGGATAACAAAATCGACGCTGTTATCAGAAGCAATTGATATTTCTCCAACGAAAAGTAGCGCCAAAATAGAAGGGGTCACCGTTTATATAGATATTCAAAGGAAGAATTTCATTACTTTTAATAGCAAACAAAATCTGGCATTTTGACAAGATAAAATTCGGTTAGAATATTCGGTTACATTTGAATATTCTATAGAACTACTGATACTGCGGCTATGTGGAACCGTTGCTTTAGCAACGTTTAAGCGCTCTTCATTCATATACCCAAGCTTGATATATTACAAGCCATATTTTAGCATTAAAAGTTTCCAATAGATCATAATGGTACCACTAAACCACGTTCCTCGGAACCAACTGCGACTATCATTAATTTTACGTTAAATTCATTCATGACACGTCATTCCAAATTGTTTGATATATGGTAAATTATACTTGACAAGCATAGAGAGCTTATTAATTTAAAATAATTAAACATTAAAATAATGAAATGTTCAAATATTAAAATAGGTCATAGTTCAAATAGCACATTTTTTTTACATGTAAACTATGAAAGGTCAGACTGAAAGTTTTGAAGTTTTCATATTTAAGAACAAAATTTACTTGTCCAAACACATTCAAAATTCATTACTTTTTTCGAAGTATTCATCTTGGTATTGAATACATTTGTCAATTCTCTGTAATCAATCATGAAAGAACACGTGTATCTCCACACCGAGATTTTCGTCCGCTTCCATTATACTCTTGACATCTGGAAATCTCAATCCGCGCATTTTATCCTTCACAGCCAGAAATATATAGAAATCACCTGATGCCAAGCCTGGACTACACTGCAGATGAGTAATTCTACTCCGGATTCGATTGAAAGTACGGATTTCAAATGGAAACTGGTTCTTGATGCAGGAAAATCTTATATCTAGATTGCCTTTCCTTTCCCTTGACAAAGACTTACATTTAACTTTTGGTGGCTCTTCTTCATTTGGAAAAATTCACGTTTTCCTGTTTATAAAAGTATATCCAATCAATTGCGTCTGCTTGTGTTCCATTGTTAGAGCATATAATGTTCATTGGTTAGATAGTTTCCTGGTGCCCGCGTATTCAATATCTAAGGATGCCTCCATTTTTCACTGTCCTCATCTATCATCCGTCGAACATAAACTGTTTATGAATATCTATGGCTATCTCTGGGCGTCCTTAACGGAATTCATCGCTCAGATCCACTCATCCACTATGAAATTCATTGAATCACCGTTTCAAAGTACTGCGAGATGGGGCTCATCTTCGAAGGCGCTTTTAAGCTTTTGTGCACGCCGTTTTCTCGTCAATCCTGATTTAAAATCATGACTCAAAAATGTTCTCTATTCAAATCAATTTTATTTGGGAGAGAGAGCAATTTAGCATCTGGTTTGCGCCATAGCTTTGAAATGTCGTCTGCTACTATCAGAACAATATTTACAGTACACATGCCGCATGATGCCAGCAACAAAACTTTCGGCCTGGACTACGTATCACTACAAGATAATATGATTGTATTCACTTCTTCATGAGAATAGTCATACATGCACCTTTATTGCGCCAACTCAAAGGAGCACGATTTCACTTAAATAGATACAAAACCTCGCTTAATTTATTTTTTTAAATGCAAGGCTGGTGTCTTCTGAAGGGAGAGCTTGCACTGCAAGAAATTAATTATTCTTATTAAAGTTAAGCAAAAATGAAAATGTTTAAAGCGGATATTCTTGCTAAAGTTATAATGAAAATGATTAAAGTGGATATCCATAAATGCATATCTACACTTAATAAATAGAAAGACAAAAGGAATTTGTTCATTGTTAACTTTATAATCAGTGTCGCATTTGTTTGATGAAGTCCTAAACTATTGGAGGTAATAGGGCCCTTTGTATGTCCAGCTGTTCTAAATTCATTTTTGAGGGGCTCCTAAGAGTGGGCAAGAGAATGGGCCCCTAAGCTGTAAGTTTTTTTATCTTATACAGATGAGTTTAAAGTCGCGCTGCCCGCAAAAGTACCAGTTTGAGAATATAAATGAAAGTCAAATATCAGAGAGATTGAATAATAATAAATTACAAACTGGAGATGCTCTCCAAGCATAGGTAATGATTTTTCGATTGAAAAATGGAAGGAAAAATTCTGCGACCCGGATTCGAACCAGGAACCTCGACTATCATGGCCGACGCCTCTACCAATTGGGCTATCGCAGACACCACGTACAGCCAAGCTGTCTCAAGGTGTCTTAAAGACAACCAAGTTGTCACGGTTGAAAGCCCAATGGGAGACGGGAACCTGGCCCGCAGATCGAGAATTTCTCCACTCCAAACCATCAGAAAGTTGATGAACTCACAGGTGAATAATAATAAATTACAAACTGGAGATGCGATAGCCCAATTGGTAGAGGCGTCGGCCATGATAGTCGAGGTTCCTGGTTCGACTCCGGGTCGCAGAATTTTTCCTTCCATTGTTCAATCGAAAAATCATTACCTATGCTTGGAGAGCATCTCCAGTTTGTAATTTATTATTATTCACCTGTGAGTTCATCAACTTTCTGATGGTTTGGAGTGGAGAAATTCTCGATCTGCGGGCCAGGTTCCCGTCTCCCATTGGGCTTTCAACCGTGACAACTTGGTTGTCTTTAAGACACCTTGAGACAGCTTGGCTGTACGTGGTGTCTGCGATAGCCCAATTGGTAGAGGCGTCGGCCATGATAGTCGAGGTTCCTGGTTCGAATCCGGGTCGCAGAATTTTTCCTTCCATTTTTCAATCGAAAAATCATTATCAGAGAGATTGTTTGAAATGTTGGCTTTTAGTATTCGCAAAAAAGGACGTCATTTCCAAATTTTGTTGTAACACCTAAAATTTGTCTGCTAAAAATAAAAGCCAACATTTCAACTGATCTCGGTGATACTTTACTTTCATTTAGGGACAAAGTAAATGTACGTATATTGTATAAGTGCTAGGCACTGGTGGTAATGAGCAAAAATGGCACAAAGCATTTTTTCTATTATCAAAGGAGTTTCTGAAATGTTCACGTCAATTTTTTTTATCATTCTCATATGATCAGTTACATTTTACGATATACTAAATATTTAATCGTAATAAATTATGCATTTACCTATGTAGAAAACAAAAACTTATCGAAATTTCCTTTTAAAATGGACTGAATACATATTTTATTTAAAAAAACTACTTCAAAGAACCAGCCTGGCATGTTGTTCTGAGAACTCTCCGAGAAAGGCGTTTTGTTTTTTCTTTTTATTCTTTCGGAGAATCGCGAGAATCTTTACAAGAACTCTCAAGACTCTCGGAGGTTTTTGCCGAGAGCTGGGAGGGTTTCCGAGAGTCATCGACCACGTGACCATGATACCTTTAAATAATGATGGGTTTGGAGACGCACGCAGACATCGCGTATCGCCAGCGAGGTGTGTTTTTTTAAATCTTCCTGTCTCTAAACTTTCCGAGAAGCTCACGCAATTATCGGTCACGAGGCCAACTCCGAGAGAATAAGAAAACACGACCTAGATGTATTCGATACGGATTATGGACCGATTGCGGTGGCGTGCATTTAATACACGCACTTAGTCCAGCGCATGCTTTATTACTTATCGACACAATTTGAAGCTAAATAAAAAGCTTAAAACGATTTTTCTGTTATAATTAAGAGAAAAAAAAGAAAATTCTCGAAATTCCAAAATAACAGCAAAAAAGGAAATAATATTAAAGAACGCTGCTGACGCTTGTTGAGGCTTTATGATGCCAAAGCAATTTCCAATAATTGCAAATAGAAACGGGAAGAAAAAATTTCACCATCTGGATTCGAACCAGGGGCCTTTTCCATGACACCGCTTTTCGGTGTCACCGCTCTTGCCAAACGAGCTACCGCGGATAATGATCGCAAAGCTGTTACAATACGTTCATATGGATTTCCATAAAGCCACAAATTATAATTGTAACTAATTCATTTAAGTTTATTTTTTCCTTTTCTCATTCCAATAAAAAAGAATAAAATGACTAATGTGATTTAATAATAATTTTCTATCAACAATGAGAAGTGGTATATACCAATATGTTTTGAATAATGCTTTTGCAAACAATTTTTACGAATTCTAAACTGCAATGCTTCTATTTCTTCAACCACATAATTTACAGTAGATTTCACTTAATCTGGAGATTTTCCATTCAACAAACTAGTTGTATTTTAACTTTGAGATTAAAGCTAACAAGATAAAAGATTAATTTCATTTTCTCTTTCTCTCTTTTATTAGATGCTAAACAGACTCCTGCCCCTTCGTATCATCGCAGTATACTCACTCAGCGCACTCAATACACGATTACCAAGCTGCTCGTGCTCATCTCCACAGTGTTTCTCATTTTGAACCTTCCTAGCTACGTGTTCCGCGTCTATAGCTTCTTCCTGAGCTCTCCGAACGACACCGTCTACCTCATGCAGCAGTTCTCCATGCTACTCTATTACACTAACTTCTCCGTCAACTTCCTGCTCTACAGTACCTATGGCGTCTCCTTCCGGCGTGCTCTCCTTCAATTGTTTCACAAAAAATTCCACCACTTCACCCGCGAACGAAGCAATTCCTTGCAGTTCAAATAAAAAGAAACTTGCAAAGAATAAGAGTACGAAAACAAAAAACGAAAAAAAATTAAAATAAAACGAAGAAATGTTCTTAAAATTCATTTATCAAACATGTTTTGTCTAATATACACGTTTTACTTGTTGACATATAATGTAATATATGTTCAAACAAATATGCGTCAATTTATTTTTAATCATGTGTACATATATCTTTCATGTTTAAAAACATCAAATGAAATGAGTTTGCTTGGTTTAAGAGAAGTGGAGATATATAATTTAAACCTTAAGAAAGAAAAAAAAAATGTTTGAGTTATTCGTTTTCTTATTCATAACAAAACCCTATAATCTGTATAACATTGTGTCATTTTACGACTAGTGAAAATGTTTCAGTAAACTTTGTAAAATAAAGAGAATTTGGTAAGATATATATAAGTATTAAGAAAACTATAAACAGTAAGGAGGCCTTAAAATTGAAACGAATAATATTTAATGTAATTTTTATTATCCAATGAGAGTCCTTGTTGCTTGTACTATTTTGTAATACATTAAATTTTCAGATAACAAGCTTTCCATTACAAATGATTCAATGAAATCGTCATTAAAATCAACTGAATCAACGAGTTATGTAATTATTGAATAATAAACATGTTATATCAATAAATGATGTTATTATCCGTTATAAAGCTTTGCTCTCATTTAAAATATGCTGAATTTTTTGTTCAATTTTTTTTTCGTTATTGAAGTTTTCTTTTTTAACCGTAGAGAATAATTTTAACAAAACCTGATGCGTTCAAAGAGAAGTTAAAGCACTAATAGACAAACAGTCTGGCTGGTATTTTACAGCAAGTTCGTACAATCAAGAGGTAGAGGAGCATAGTTGTTGTGTCGGGGCAAGGACACGTTCATTTATTTCCACACAATCAAAGGACGTGCGCAACCAGTGGAGAAACTGCAAATGCGCTCGGTGATACGTTTCCTTTGCCTGAAGGGCAATAACTCCAAGAAAATACACGCGGAAATAGTCGAGGTGTACGGTGACAGTGCCTCAGCGTATGAAACTGTGGCTAAGCAAATGTTGAAAATGACCTACAAATGGCCGACCGTCTCTCAGGGTCTTTAGGGATTGCCAAGGTGTTCTCCAGACACATTACGCCCAAAAGGTCCAAACAATCACTGGCAAGTAATACCGGGATCTTCTGTCAACGTTGCGGGTGGCCATCATGCTGACTAAAGGCATTGCTTGCTCCATGACAATGCGCAGGAGACTGCCACACATGAAACGGCTATGGGCTATGAAAGTCTGCCTCACCTCCTCTTGCTCACCGGACCTGGCACCCAGTGACTTCTCTCAGATAAGAAACCACTGCGTGGCAAGCGTTTTCATGACGACAATGAGGTGATTTCTGAGGTGGAACACTTTCTGATTGATCAGAACATGGACTTCTACAAGAATGGTCCTCGTCAGGTCATCTATCATTGGGAAAAGTGTATCAAATTGTGTGGTGCTTATGTTGAAAAAGATTAACTCATCCAGTTTCATGGCCCCATCTCCCTTCTGTGATTGTACGAACTTTATGAACGCCTCTCGTATATTGTTTATTAAGCGCTTTCCTTATACCAGTCCATTTAATAAGTTCTTTCGTATTTTCAGAGATACATTAGCATTCATAAAACGTTTAAGGCTTGTAACTCTATTTCGAGGGCATGACGATTTCTAAACTGTCTTGTGCGCATATGGTTATCCAATGATCTAAACAGGTGATAATCTATGGGAGAGCACGGATAAAGAGGTAAAGTTTCCCACCCAAACTACATAATATTATACGCACAAGATAGTCTGTAAAGCCTTGCGCAGTCTTGCATTGCTCTATAGCAGCAGTCGGGGGGGGGGGGGGCTTTGCGATTTACCAATGTAGGTTGTTGTCAGAGGAGATTGTAATGAACCCGTTAGAGCATATCACAGTACACGAGTTGTGATAGTTTGACTTTGCTCTAAGACCTAAAAAGTGCACTATGCCAACTGCTGCTCAGAAAATAATTCGAAACACCTTGACAAGTCTATCTGTCCATACGCTTGACATTCATTTCGGCATGCCTCAGTTGTATTGTGAGCCAGTTTGAATTTTGACTCCATTAGTCGTCGTTGTATACTCTCATATACCGCTTGTTACTAAAAAAATAAATTATTTAAGACTTTTCTCAAAGAAATAGGTGTGAGGATCCAAATCATGCAGGACAGAACCATTCCTGTTAAGAGGTTTAGGTGCTGTTCATTGTCAAAAAGCAGGGTGCAGAAATGCAAAAGAACTTTTTAAATGACTGATAAATTAAAAAGAAATTTTAAAAAACTGGTTGCAAAAATGTATCGATGAAGATACATGGCGCGTTCACTAAAAACACAAAATGGCGCTGATCAAAAAAAAATTGTTTTACGTCGCACGCGAATTAAACGGAGATTTCTGAAAAAAACAAAACAAACCCACCTAGGCATATATTCAGGTAAAAACGGTAGCTATCGCATGCTCAGTGCTTGTATGCACATTTGAAACTACAAGTTTTACATTATGTGTCTGTTTAGTTGGATTTGGCTAACACCAGTATTATGCATAGCTGTGAATCTGGAAGGGAATAAGTTGCATTATCGTCACATTTTACTATATTATTTTAAAAAAGGAAACTAGCTACAGATGCTCATATAAAAATATGCAGTTGTCGATAGAGATGATGCCTTAACAAAACGTACATGTCAAACCTGGTATACCAAATTTTATTCTGGAGATTTTGATATCATTGTTCCACTTCGCTCTGGTCGTCCTAAAAATATTAATTCAAGTGACATTAAGGCCATGATCGAAGTAAATCACATCCTAATCGGTGCTAGAGATTGTAACAATGTTGAATATATCCCATACAAGCGAAGAAACAATTGCAATTCGCACAAAACGTCCAGGATTTGGCTAATCGCAAGGGTGTCGTATTTTATCAGAAAGAAATTGCATAGTCTTGGCTGGGATGTTTTGCCTCATCCTCCGTACTCATCTGATCTCGCCCCTTCAGATGATCATTTATTCAGTTCACTGCAGAACCCTGAATGAGAAAACCGTCAAAGATGAAGAAGACGTTAAAAAAAAAACCACCTCGACTGGTTTTTGCCGAGATGTAATGAAGTTAGCGGAACGATGGCAAGAGGCCATTGATAAAAATGGACAAAATGAACGTGAACGAGAGGACAAGGTCTTCGAAATGAACTTATTTGCCAACCCAATATGATAGAAGAAGTACTCTTGACAATCATTAAATAATAAATTATATGAATGGTGAAAAGCTATTAACAATAAAACAGAAACCTTTTCTAAATGACAACTGTAAAATAATTTTCAATATTTTTATAGAGGAAAGTGACCAAAAGCGGGCCCCCATTTCGTTTTTGACATGTACAGAAGGTCATTCATACTTTATGGAAACGATTTTATTTTTTGAATTTTAGTCTAACAATCCATATTTATTTTTCCTGTCGTTCTATCAGATTTCCCTGGTTCTTGACAATAGCCCGACACCGTTATTTCCGGATACAAGGCTGTTTCGGAGAGCTACGAGATCCAATTTGTCCCATTCCTCTTGCGCAGCTTTCCAAAGGCCAGTCAAAGTTCTGCACCTCGCTTCCAGAGTGCTCTCTTGAACATCCCAAAAGCGCAGAAAACCATTGGGTGGCTTAGGTAGAGCCATGCTTCATCCAACGTAACAATCTTTTTCTACTTGTGGCCGACTAAGAATTTCTCGTAAAGCTTTCGGCAGTTCATCGTCCTTTCTGCGATGTGACGAGACAAGAGCTTATGAACATTCGGCTTGTGGACTTTACGATGATTCAAATCTCTGATGATAATTTTGTTTACTGTTACGAGCGATATTCCTAGTTTAGAAGCAATACTTTTTTGTGTTGGGGATTTTTGACGGAGACCAATTTTCATACTCTTCGAATGACGTCCGCGGTCCTCCCTTTCTTGGGATGCGCTTTCGGAACCGGCATTTGACCCATTCTTTCTGCGGATCGAGTTTTACCACGGGAATTGAGTATATCGAAGACCCCTTCCTTAGAAATAGCAAGATCCTTTTGTTTACAATGCTGTACTATTTGACTGTACGAGTAATTCTCCTCGGTAAGGGCGGTGACGTACTTTCTAACCAACGGTCCACTTTCGGTGGCATAGTTACATGAAAACAAATTAATAACCCCACCAACACATGCTTATGTACTAGATGTTTTTACCCATAATTTCCGTTCACGCAAATAAATTTGCATGCACGAAAAAATGATTTTAATATCGTTTCTATGACCTTCTGTACAGGCATTCCAAACATTACTCTTTTACCATTTCAAAAAAAATGCTCCTAAACCGGGGTCCTAAACTGGGCCATTTCATTTCATGAAATTAGGTATTGAAAGGAGAAAAATATTAATGAAAGAGAACCATTTATTTTCTATAAAAACAATCGTAACAGCATCTTAGATAAAAATAAATAAATAAATAAATAAATAAATAATGGCTTTTATTTTTTCCTTAGAAGCTTTTTATAGTATAAATTTTGGATCGTACAACAGAATTCCAAGAATTTGAGAATAAATAATCATAAAAATATGGGGGCACGCGTCAGGAATAGCGTTGGATCCCGGGTTAAGATTTCCTCATGAATTTTTTTGAATTAATATTTTTCGATAACCATGCATGTTAACTACTTCAAGCTTACAATAATACGTAGCTATTATATTAAGGAATAAGTAGATATAAAAATTAAAGCATTTACCTACAAAATTTGTCACAAAAAAGTGAAACTGAGAAGCATAAAAGTTCCAAAAAAAAAAAAATTGGTATGTCTCCATTGAAAAAGAACTAATTGAGTAAATAGCTTGGGCGCTGATAGTCCAGTAAGCAGTTGCATAAACTACTGCCTTAACTTTTCACTGCTATGCTGCAGCATCGTACAGAGCGGAAAAAGGGGGGGGG
>JAHWFO010015474.1:466356-480109 GCA_023313115.1 Rhysida immarginata | reverse complement strand
ATAAATGACGACAACAGGACAGACTGGAACTCGACAGACTGTGAAATCAGTGATACTGATCATTCAGATGACGAATAACTTTTCCTGTTTTTATTTTCATTTTCTTGTTTTGTTTGGTGGTATTTGGATTGCTTGCATATGTCAAGCGTGATCTCATTGTATTTAGCATTGTTTTCTCATTTTCAGAATGTTCCTTCTGTTTGACTAAATTTGTAATATTTGTAAGCTGCATATCAACGCAGCTAATATTATATATGCCCATAAACTTTTAATATAATCATCCTACGTTCGACCTAAACAAGAATAAACTTCGTAATTTAACGTTACTTTGCAACGCAACACTTTGTTTATAAACACAATGTAATTAATAATTATCGAAAAAATATTCACATTTTGCGGCCCTCTTCACTTTTTTCCGGCATGCCGGTTTAGGAACCAGAAAAAGGAGACAGGAAATTTGGTGAACCTCAGATTTTCCGGCATGCCGGTAAAAGCGCGTCTATACGGTACGTATCATCACTTACGTGCGTGTTCTCTCCAATGCTAGGAAGACTCGTATCGCTATGCGCAAATTCTCTTCATTCTTATGTATCTCTAAATGAACTAGAGTCTCAACTTTTTTCTACGTTTACACTTGCAATAGAACAACATGCCATAGGAATCACGTTTATTTTTCTTTTTATCTGTAACTTTTAATAGTTGATAAGGCCCTTAATTTAAAGTGCTTCTATCTTAAATTAAATAAAAAAAATATTTTTAAATATATTTAAAGAAAAAAAAAAGACCAATAATTCAATGACGCCTTCTGGTATTGACAAATGTATCGAGATTTTTTTTTTTCAAAAACAACCTTCACAAAGTTGAAGTGAACATAGCTTTCAGGATTTGAACGATTGCGATTGTGAGTTTTAATGATAAAATTCTGTTCGGTCTGCTTTTCCGAGATAGCGAGAGCGAGCTATAGTCCAAAATGGTGACCTTTGATGTACGGCTTGAAGATGTGACATTTTGGTAACTAAGGGGGGAACGCAAATATGAATAGCTCTCGACGTCGATCAAGATAGGGAATAGAAGTGCGCTCATGTTTAAAAGTTAAAAATATTTACCAAATAGACAAGATAAACATTGGAAAAACAGAATCTATAATTCGATATTTTTTTTTATCTTGGATCACTGCATCTTAAAAGAATCCATTTGTTTATACACTAATTATACAAAAATTATAAAACCGCAGACAGCAATTTTTGTTTGGGCATGACAGTTGATTAATTAAAATCATTCAGAAAAGGGGTGTTGTGTTTCGAGTTGATTGCAACTTTCTAAGTTTTAGAAAATTCCTTGTTTATCTCTGTGAAGTTAGAAAGCTCTATTTTGAAGATAAATTGCTGATTAAATTTAAGAAACTTTTTCTTAATTTGAGAGCAATTTTCCTTATCTCGATTAATTAAAACAAGATGATGGAGTTTAATTAGGATAAGGAACGTTTATTGATTCGTGAGCTATCCGAAATCGTTACTCCAAATGAATTTAATTGCATTATCTGTTTACGACGAATTTATTCCATGAATGAAATTCGATACTAAGACTCTTACGTGTGTGTGCGCAAATGTTTTCGACTATGTGGAAAAGAGTTTTTGTTATTAAATGTGATTTACATTATCCATAGATTATAGTTTCTTAATGTGTCCGTGTAGGCAATATAACGCACAAGAAACACAGAATAACTTTTATTTACACCTAAGAACCATTACACTATGACTACCCCGCCTAGAGAAATAAGCACGCTTGTAGAAGAAACAATGACAAGTATGAAAATTATACTGCAGTTACGTTATATGAAATCCCAGAACAGCTTTATTTATACTTTGTTCGATTACAAAATAGAAAGAATTGCCGATTTATCAGTGTTTGATAAAAAAGTCTCTTGGCACGTCGCCTCAGAAACTTTCAAAAGTTCCAAACACCTGTACATCTGCACTGCAACTATGATTTCACGCAAAATTATTTTGTGTGATCCTTCGCCATTATTACTTCCTTTACTCTCCGAGGACGATTCTCCACCAGAGTTTTCTTAATTTTCACAAAAATTACTTTTGTGTGATCCATAAAGCTTTCAGAAACTTTTTTCCATTCTTCCTGAAGTCTGTTGATGAGTTCACCGTCAGATGTTGAGCCTGTAGTCATCGTTCCAATTCATTCCCATGGTATTCATTCAATGTAGTGAGATTCATATTGGAGCCTTATGGAATCCACTTCATTTCTTCAAACCGTTTCTACGTACACCTTGCTTTGTGAAGAGGAGCACTGTGTTGGTACAGGAATAGTTCAAGGTATGTTCTAGTTAATGCGATAAGTTTTTATTTCGTCATATTTTGGAAGATCTTGGACAGTAGATGTCAGTGAGGAAAGTCGCCTGGTCCAGATTTCTCGTGCATTACGTAGAAGCCCGCACGTTCTATGCAGATTGACAATGGAGATTATGGAACCTATTCAGATTGGTGCAAAATTAATGATTGATGTAGGTGAGTTGGTATGCAAATTATTTCTCGACTACAGCCATTGTCTCTTTAAGCTCAAGCTAAAAACTTGTTCAAACGCCTCACGTTGTGAAAGATTAGATCAATTTTGCAAATACTGTCTACACAAGAGATACTCTTCATTTTATTGCACGAATTCACACTTGACCATAATCTTGCTCATGCAAGTCGAAATATCATCAAAGCATGGGGTGACGGGACAACTTCTCCACGTACAACGCGCAGATGGTTTAAAAAATTCCGTGGCGGCAATACACCGTTGAAAATGAGGGTAGTTGCGACGGTCCATCGAAAGTTGACGATAACCAACTGAAAACATTAATCGAACCCGATAAGTTGCCAAAAAACTCAAGATAGACCATTCTACAGTAGTTCGCCACTTGAATCAAATTGAAAAGGTGGAATGCTCGATACCAAGTGAAGGCTATGGTGACTGTGTTGCGATCTGTAACTGGACTCATTCATCACAGCTTCCTGAATAAAAATAACACCATTACTGCCCGGTCACACGTTCAACAAATCGACGACATGCAAACAGAAAATTCAACAACAACGACCAGCATTCACGACAACGCTCGGCCGCACGTCGCAATAATCACTCGACCGAAGTTGAATGATCTTGGCTACGAAACTCTTGATCATCCAGTATACTTATATGATCTTTCACCAAATGACTACCACTTTTTCAAGCATCTCGACAATTTCTTGGGAGATGCTTCAAAAACTGCCTTAAACGAGTTCGTCGCCTCCAGAAGTCCAGAATTCTACGCCACCGGAATTGGCTTGTGTCTCGTTGGCAAAAGTATGTTACTTTTCTGGATGTTACTTCGATTAATAAAGTACTGTTTGAAAAGAGTCACTGCATTTAAAGTAGTCCGGCCATTAATTTTGCATCAACCTAAGAGATACACTTTTGAGCATCCCCGCAGCACCGACATGTGCGGGAGCAAAATACTTATGCCATCTCATGAAATCAAGGCCTTGTAGAGAGGCTGCCTTTTGCAGGCTAATAGGAAACCATTCATCTTATTAAATAAATGATTATGAGCAATGGCTCACCGGAATAAGAAGAAAGAATTATGTGAATTATGTGAGCCTAATTACATATAATATAATGAAAAGAATTCCTTTAATGATATAATATAATCACCTTTAAGAAGGGTTCTGTTTAACTTTAGTTTTAGGCTTCTTTAAGATATTAATAAAATTGGGATCATTAACTAAAGAAGAAGCTAAATAAATGCACGAGGTTTTTGAATTTCCTAAAAAAAAAAAACACAAAAAAAACAAAGCAAATTCATAAAGCGATTTTAAATTATGCACACGTATATTTATATTCTAACGTGTTTTCTTATTCCCGTGTATAAGTAATCTGGAACAATCACACAATATTCCAATAAAGCTTAATATCTTATGAAATTAAGAAATTGACGATAATTAAATTAAATTATTATTAATTATTTAAACAACCCGCGGGTTGTCCCCCAACAGGCCAAAGCCCAACACGGGGTTTCTATAATAAAGGACAAACACAAACATCCATGCCCCAAGCGGGATTCGAACCCGCGACTTGCTGGTTGCGAGAGCGATAAGACCTGCGCCTCAGCGCTCTCGGCCAACAAGCCGGACCTTACGTTTAGCACTACCCTCTCATGAAAGAGAATCTCATCTTTCCCCGTTATCGAATTTTCTTAACAATTAATCGTGATAGAAAGGGTCAGTCGATGATATAACTAACAGAAAATTAATCCCCCTAAGGAGGTATAGGAAAATAGCAGTACAAGGAAATTGACCTCCTTGAAAAAACCAAGAAATGGAGATAATGAGAGGGCAAAATGGAGATTAAAATGAGAGGTAAAGAAAAAGTAAAAAATATCCCACACTTTTTAACCTCTATTTTTTCCCTTTATCCGAAAATTGATTTTCTCTAATATAGTATTTAGAAAATACAAAAGAACTATCTTCTTTCGCTTGTCATCATTTCCGTTTGAATGACATAACGCATGCCATATGTTACCATTTGAAAAATGTTATAAGCACGTTACTGTTACCTCCACAACTACCATCTCAATGGGACAATCCGGTCCAAACTTCAATGCAATGTAGAGATTGCCTAGAGGAATCTGCATACCAAATTTAACTCCTTCGCTACCCTCACCTAAAATAAACCATTAGCTAACTTCTATAATAAAAATCTGACAGAGTAATTTCAACGAAAGAATTATTGTACTCTTGTGTGAGGGTTTTCTATGTGTATTCCATTTCCAAAAAAAAGTAAAAAAAAAAAAAACCGACGCCAATTTCGAATATGGAAATCAATTTTCAAAATGTGCAGTGGGAATTTTTAAATGCTATTTTCAGGTTGTACACAATTTTAGTCTTGGTGTTTTTGCAAATGATCCAACCGCTTAGGAGATAGAGGCACTGAAAGTGTTGTGTGTTTGAATTTAAAGAAAAGGCAAAAAACCCAAATACTAGTATGTCTAATAAGAAAACTGCGGGCTCTGTATTCATAGATTACTCAAAAGCTTTTCATTCTATTCCGATTTCCCTTCTAATTTTTAAACTTTCTACTTTTTAAATATTCGCGGTCTTCCTCTTAATTGGTTATCTGTTTTTTTTATCCAATCGTCACTATTCGCTAACAGTTTCCAATGTTTCCCCATTGTTATTTAATCTCTTTATTATTGAGTTACCTCTTGCCTTTTCGCCTGATGCTATTACTCTTTATGCTGATGATGTTGCTCTTTCCTTTGCTGATTTGTTCACTCCTAATTTGCTTTGTAAAATTAACCTAACCTTTCCATCCTTAGCCAGTGGAACTCCGTGAATTCCTTAAAGCCAGATTCCCACTACGACAAATTCCGCGATGTCGGCGTCTAAGACAAGCAAACTTTCCGTCTCGAAACCGTCGTGGTAATTCCCATGAGCGCGGAAAACGACGTTGCGAAATGAATACTTTTGCTCGTTTGGCGAGATCGAAGTCGGACTTAAATTCTTACATCCGGTTAGTCCTAAATTAAGCGGTCGTAATCTATTTTTTTCACATATCCGTTTTAAATCTGAAGCAATATTTTTGGGGAAGCTTTGTTATCGAAATCTATGGGCATATCGCCGCTCAGTTTAACTACTCAAGGGCCGCCATTAAAAAAGCGAAAGAAACTGTCGTGGTTGGACATCACGTAGGGATGACGTAGATGCCAAGTTCGCCGTGATTGGCTGCCACTGTTGCTTGCCGTCGCGCGTACGACGGCAAAAGTAGAGCTCGGTTCTATGATATTTTCCGCCCGATTTCCGCGCTCCCGTAACGTCATTTCTCCCGTTATATATTTTCTCCCTCCAGATATTACTCATATATTTTTCGCTTATTCATTCTTTTCTTTGTTTTGTTATTATTTTCTGGGGAGCTACTTCTAACTCTAAACTACTTCAACTTTTTCGCATTCAGAAATGGTATTTAAGAATTTTCTTAAGGCTCTCAAAATCTGCATCTGTCTCTCATTTACTTAATTCTTATGATATTGTTGACATTTATCAGCTGTACGTTTTGCAGTTATCGTTATTTATTTTTAAAGTTTTTAATAATTTCTTTACTACTTCTCCTCTTTCAATTTCACGCTACTGCGATTTTAATAATTGCATAATCCCGATATAATTTATCTATTCGAGTTCCTGCAGCATCGGCCTCGGTGGCTCAGTGGTTGCGTGATCGCCTCTGAAGCCCGAGTACGCGGGTTCGACCCCGGCCGAGGACGACGAGGATTTTTTCAGGGGGAAAATCCTGAGATCACGCACTTCCTTCGGAAGGGAAGTAAAGGCGTTGGTCCCGTGTAGTCGTTTGCCGGCTTCACGTTAAAGAACCCTTGCGAGGCAAAATTTGCGGCCCCTATAACGCCGTCCTGAAATGACCATGGCAGTTGAAAAGGACATTAATACCAAACAAACCAGTTCCTGCAGCTAAACGGAATTATGTGCGTCGAAGCGCCTCCTTTGCTTGTGCTAGACGGTGTCCATCTTGCCTGTTTCCATCCGCTCATTAACCTCCATAATAATCTTTAGGCGGATGTTAAAAATTTCCTTTTTAATAACCACGTTCAACCTAACTTTATTAATCCTTGCTATTAATTTTTATTAAATAAATTTTATTTTACACTGTTAACTATTTTTGTTGATCATTTGCTGTTTGCTCCCCCGGCCTGAGACCTACCATTTCGGCTCGGCCATACTGGCTCAGTCTGGGTTTGTAACTTTCCTAACATAAATAAATAAATAAATAAATAAATAGTCACACGGAAGTGAAATATCAAACCAACTTTCACCTAACGATCAAATAGCTATAGTGGACTCAAAAATGGGATAGCAAGCACATTGATTGATGGGCATGGCTCACGAATTCACAGGGGTAACGTATTCTGGGAATGGACCATTAGACGTTGTGGGAAGAGCTTGGATAAGTGATTAATCAGAAATGGCACGTCGTCGTGAGTTGACGACTTTTGAACGGGGTATGATAGTAGGTGCCCGACGCATGGGATGTTCCATTTCGGCAGTGGTGCAGGAATTTGGCTTTCCCCGCTCAACTGTCTCCAGGGTGTATCGGGAATGGCTGGATGAAGGCACCATACCGGGCGTCCAGCTGCCCTGAATGATCGTGACCGGCGACACCTGGGACGAATGATTCAGAGAGACAGGAGCGCAACAGTGCAGCAAATCAGACCAGTTCAATACTGGCCGCACTAGAAACGTCTCTCGGTGGACAATCCGTCGGAATCTGCATGCCCTCGGGTTTGGCAGCCGTAGCCTACACGATGCCAATGCTCACCCATCGTCATCGGACACTCCGGCGTGCATTTGCCACCAACCATCTTGGCTGGACTCTGCAACAGTGGCGTAACGTCATATGGTCAGATGAGTCACGATATCAACTGTACCACGCTGATGGGAGGCACCGTGTGTGGCGCAGACCTCACGAAACGATGGATCCTGCATGCCAACAGGTGGTGGTGCAGGGTGGTGGGGCGTCAGTGATGGTCTGGGGTGCATTTTCCTGGTTTGGAATGGGCCCTCTGGTTATCCTGGACCAAACGTTGAATGGTCCACGGTATCGTCAACTCATCGGAGACCATCTGCACCCGTTTTTGACATTTCAACACCCTGACGACGTAGCAGTCTTTCAAGATGACAATGCTCCACCACATCGCTCCAATGTCGTCCGCGAATGGTTCGAGGAGCATGCAGGAGAGGTCCAACGACTGAGTTGGCCAGCCCGGAGCCCTGATATGAATCCCATCGAGCATATCTGGGATGCTGTGGAAGTCAGGCTCCGGGCACTGGATCATCCGCCCACGAACGGGCAGCAACTATCTTCGGCTCTGCAAACTATCTGGTGTCAACTGCCTCCAGAAGTGTACCAGGGACTTGCAGACTCACTACCACGCCGTATTGCTGCACTCCACAGGGCCAGAGGTGGCCCGACAAGATATTAAATAA
Organism: Rhysida immarginata; assembly: GCA_023313115.1. Lineage (NCBI taxonomy): Eukaryota > Metazoa > Arthropoda > Chilopoda > Scolopendromorpha > Scolopendridae > Rhysida > Rhysida immarginata. Next base: position 472,082 of record JAHWFO010015474.1, on the reverse strand, counting down.
CTATCCCATGAGTTTTGCTAACTCAGTGTATTTGTTCTTTTAAAATTTTGGGAGAAGCCGTGGTGGCCTGGTGGGCTTTCACTGAAATTGTGTTTCAGTGAAGTTAAGCAACATCAGGCACGGCTAGTCACTGGATGGGCGACTCATCAGTGACTCAGGATCTTCACCCCCCAACAGCAGTCGTTGATCCAGGTCCATCCAGAGACCCAACTCGTCAGCCTCAGGCCATACAGGCTCTGGATGGACATATTGGATTACAATGAATTCTAAAAAAAAAAAAAAGCAAATCCAGTACTTGTCGCACATTATGGCTAGTAAAAAGTACCTTCTCTACAAAATTTGCAATACTCTGACTTTAAAAGAACTATAAGTGCTATTCAATGAGACGGTCCTCTCCGTTTTGAGTTATGCTACATGCATATGGACAGCCACTACCTCGGCTCGATTACAACCCTTAAAGGTGGCTTATAACGACTGTGTTCGCACACTTTTTCGTTTAACTAAATATCAGTCCGTTACCTCATACTGTAGCGAAAAGAACATTTTTACCTTTAATGGATACGTTGCCTTCCAAAAGTGTAAAACACTAGCGAACGTCTTCCGGGATGAGTCACATCCTTTTCATTATATAATTGATTATTTCATGGATACATTGCATACCAGAGCCACACAACGAAATAAATTTATTAGTCATAGGTAGTCCACTTTTATGTCAAAATGTTTCCCAAATAATGCTATAAACCTTTGGAACAATCTACCAAAATATTCATTGCAAAATATATGATTGTTCACGTTTATCATGCATAGTTTCATGTAAACACTTTAATAATATCCTAAAAAAACATTATCAGTAACTTGAATGATTATCGAAATAGTTTTTAGAAGTCTTCGTCCTTTTATGATTTACTTGTTTTAATTTGTAACGTTGGATAGCTTTTACAAATTAGATTAACTTTAAACTGTACATTACTTTGAATATTTTTTGGAAAAATCTTCCTTGTAAGGTGGTTTTAAATTAAATTGTTTTTATTGCCGAGTATCAATTTGTACTGGCATAAGATGTTTTGATGTGAAATTTTAGTTTGTATGATTCCATATTACCTTTTGCTTTCAGATTGTTTTAATTTCATTTATTGATTTCGTAACATTTTATATAATTATTACTTTGGTGTAAATTTTAAGCATATTTGCTAGTATCATGTAACCATTATTCTTATTAGAGTGTTTCACAATAAATAAATAATAAACTATACGTTTACTTATTTTTATAAATGCATCGTCAACCTTTTAAACTAAAATTGATGAACAACTTCTGCTTTTTGACTTTTCTTTAAATCCAAACACACCACACTTTCACTGCCTCTATCTCCTAAACGGTTGGAGCAATTGAAAAACACCAAGAATAAAACATTGTCAAATGTTGTGTACAACCTGAAAAATAGCCTTAAAAATAGGAGTTTCCACTGCACATTTCAAGTTTGATTTCCATATTCGAAAATGGTGTAGGTTTTTTTATGGAAATGGAATACATGTAAAAACCCTTCGTATAAAAGTACAATAATTCTTCCATTGAAAGTTACTCTGTCAGATTTGTATTTTAGAAGTTAACTATTGCTTCACTTTAGGTGAGACACACTGTATATTATATTGATTAGACGGACCCTTCTAACTCTGACTTCCATCTAAAACTAGTGCTATTTCTCAACATAATTCCCTATACAATGAGGCACTTGTCCCATCATTTCACAAGCCTCTCAAAATCAGCAGAATAAAATTCTTTGATCTGCTGTCTGAACTGAAATCCCTTTGTACAGCTTGGAGCCGAACTAATGGAAATCGCTTGGAGGAAGATAAGGGCTATACGGGGATTTCTCGAAAAATTCCCATTTGAACTTTCGTAGCATCTCAGTTGTCTTGATGGCAATATGAGGACGCGCATTATCTATCTATCTATATATATAAAGAAGGATGTTTGTGGGTTTGTCTGTATGTTTTTTATACAAATCTACAGTTTTATTCCGATCTTGATGAAATTTCGCATACATGACCTTCAAAGCATGAGGAAGGTCACTGTCTACCTCAGATTTCGGAAAAATAATAAATATCGATAAAAAATCGATATTCATGGTTATGGCAAGGCATATTAATGAGAAATATCTCATGACCAACAATGCAAGGCAAAGTTTGTACAACAATAGGTATCAACAATGGTATCAGCACGCAATTCACAAGCACACTGCATGAACCAACAATATATCTCATGACCAACAATGCAAGGCAAAGTTTGTGCAACAATAGGCCCATTGTGTTTGCATCAACAATGGTATCAACGCGCAATTCACCAATAACAATGAGCACAGAATGATGATGTAATGTTAAAGCAATCTTTCCAAGAATTATAACAATGAACATTAAATGATGATGTAATATGGATAAGTTTCAATTTGTAACAATGCATAGAATTCCTGTTATTCAGGCTTTTCTTAGAAAAGAGTTCTTAGTACTTAACAATTTTTTGAAAATCTTTAAAAATGATCAGTAACTGGAGATAATGGAGAGTTAGCAGACTATTGAGAAAGAGTGGAAAGACGACAGAGGAAGCACTCCTTTAGCTCCGTGATGTATTGAGCAAATGGGAAGCAAGTAAATAGAAGAATCGGCGACCGCTAGACTGCACAAAGTGATGAATGGCCAAGTTTTGCTACAACACATCGAGAGAAGAGTGGAAATTGCAACAACACTAAGTATACATCTGACGTAAGATTACGTGAGTAAGAAATTATTTAGACTAGCAGTGGCATCCTTGGAGAGGTCCAGCCATTGTGAGCCTTTAAAAAGATTTTTCGAATTTTCATTAAGAATTTTTACTGTATTAATTCTAAGCATTTTCATGTGTTCATTTTTAAGATATTGCAAAATTTAATTTAATTTTTTGAGATTGTTCTGTTTACATCCAAGTGTAATTAACCCGGGCAACGCCGGGTACCTTTGCTAGTCATACAATAACAATACGCCTGATTCATACAGCAGCCCAAAGAATTTTAAGCTGCTGGTTTTGAGGGGCTTGTGAAACGATGAAGATTATGTGGAGAGATAAAAGTATTTTCAAGTCAGCACTCTTATTTGTTTGTTTCTTATGCATTTATAATTTACTTACTGATTTCTCATCACTTTTTCGAAGAAAACCACGAGAACATCAAACAGAGAAGAAAGGAAATCTCCCCGATGAAGAGATTCCTATAAAATTAATTTGACAAATTTATACTCACCAAAAACATTTTCCGTTACTGACAAAAATCAAAAACTTAATAAGTCAGTGAATTACAAAAATTCTTTCACATCAAACAACCTCAACAGTCTTTAACAAATCCACTTGAATACGGGTTCTTAAGACCTCGACATGATTGGTAAGTAATAAGCGAAATTCTTTAGTCACTGGATAGCAAACATTAATAAGCGAGGAGAAGGAAATAGAAAGGAGAAAAGGAAACCCTTTCTATCAGCCGTTAGGAATAATATTAATAATGATGACTCGCTTATTCGAACAAATTTATCAGCCGTTTTCTATCAGTTAGCTCCAAAGAGTGCCACTGCGTCGACTCCATCGATTAATTCCACGTCGGTTCCTCTTGTTACGTTCGAATCCCCGCAGGCCGATCTTAGTCGCGCTAATCTCCTAGCTAAGCCTTTCTTTATTTTTAACGTGGTACAGTTTGTACAAGCCTTCATCAGCAGAAGCGGTTAGGGATTTGATACTTATTAACGCCTAGCTTTGTCTTAGCTCTCCAGACGGATGGCCCTTACTCGACTGTCTTGGCTTGAAACACTGCAATGTTTATTTTTCCCTCTTTAGCTTTCGTGAGTAAGAGAGGACTGATAAGAATCTTTTACATTTTTAATCATCACTCTAAAATACTATATTCCAAAAAAAGACACGGTTTTAAATAGTTTTAAAAATCGATTGAAATTCTTTACAAAATTTTAATGTCTTTGTTGAGGCATCCAATATAGTAAAAGCTTAAACCGTAAGCATGTTTCTGTGGCCGTGCCATTATCTACAATGCCTTGCAAACATCGGCTTTCAGCAATATTGTTTATCAATAATAAGTGCTTTTTAGACATATCTATTAAGGCGAAATAAAATTTAAAAAAAAAATAATAAAAATTAGAAAAAACAATATTTTTTTTGTCAATGAATACAAGTATTTTGTCATACAACTTGGACTCAGAATATTAGAATATACTAAATTTGCAAGTATTTTGATAAGTAAATCCCGCCCGCCTAAACAAGGGAATGAAGTGAACTTTGATTTAATAATGCCAATTATCGGAATTTGAGCTTCAAATTATAAATTAAAAACATATAAATTTATTAAAAATTTATGGCTGGAGAAAACTATCAAAAACAGGGCAAAGCCAGAAGAAAATTGCTGAACAAGCCGGATTCCCAAGCAACTGTTTAAAGGAAACTGGACCAGCAACGTGGCAACGGACAATTTGCAAATAACCGAAGGAAATGCAGACTTAAGACTTCCACCACAGCTCGAGTCGACCCGCATCTTAAGAAGATTATAAGACGGAACCGTTTCAGAAGTGTCCTATATATTCAGCGAATGTAGACACGAGCTAGAATGCATTCTTCAGGCTCAACAGTTTGGAAACGTCTGCGTCACTTGGGGTTCCGATCACGAGCACCGAGCTTAAACCATTACTGATGTGTAAGCAACGTCGAATTCGAATAAGCAATGTCTAATGTAGGATGCTGATGACTGGAAACCTGTGCCCTTTAATGAGCTGCCTCAAACTTTAAGTTTGCTACTTCGGTTACGGTCTGGGGCTGCCATGGCCCATGACTGCAGATGATATTGGTAAGGTACGATACTAAAAGGACGTGTGAATTCGGAAGTTTACCAAAAAGTAGTTTATGCTGCTTTCGGCCAAAGATTGTGCGTCGATGATTTCATTTTCCAACATCGAAGATCACCATGAAAAGCAAATTTGTGTCCTTGCTTGGCCGACCAATTCCCCGGATATGAATCAGTTTGAAAATTTAGGAAAATTATAAAGAAACAATTAGGAAAATTATTCATTGAGACAGGTGGAGAAGTTCAAGTATCTCGGGATTGCATTCACGAGTGATGGACGGCAGGAGAAAGAATTGGATGCTCGGATCGGTGCAGCAAGCTGTGTCAGACGTGAACTGTGGCGATCCGTGGTAACGAAACGAGAGCTGGGTAACAAAGCCAAGCTCTCCGTCTTCAAATCTATCTTTGTCCCCATTCTCACCTATGGTCATGAGGCTTGGGTAATGACCGAAAGAGTGCGATCGCGGGTACAAGCGGCCGAAATGAGATTCCTGAGAGGTGTGGCAGGTGTTACCCTACTAGATAGAGTGTACAGCAGCACAATAAGGGAATCTTTAGGTGTTGAGTCGCTACTTCTCCGCATTGAGAGATCTCAGTTGCGCTGGTATGGCCACGTGATACGGATGCCGCAGACTAGTCTTCTTAGGCAGTTGTTATTTTCCAAGCAGGTGGGTAAGAGACCAAGGGGTCGGCCTAGAACCAGGTGGCTAGACTACATGGAGAATCTGGGTTCGAGTCGCTTGGATATTACCAGGGAGGACATGCGCCTGATGGCGGAAGATCGCGATCGCTGGAGATCCTCCATAGGGCTGCTGCCCCCGCGACCCTAACGGATAAGCGGGTTTGAAAAGTAAGTAAGTA
>JAHWFO010015474.1:371778-456356 GCA_023313115.1 Rhysida immarginata | reverse complement strand
GCCCCCGCGACCCTAACGGATAAGCGGGTTTGAAAAGTAAGTAAGTAAGTAAAATAGAAGTTTGCCAGAAAATGGCGGCGCTTCTCTCCATGGCCACTCTCTCCTTATACAGGCTCTCTAGATTTATGTGTATTACAGCGCTACCTATGGCGGATTTTTGTACAAATTTTTTTATTTAATAAATGTCATTATTAATTCAAAAATCCGCCATAGGTGGATCTGTAGTTCAAATTTGATCTCATTTGGTCCAACAGAACGCATTTTATAGCCCTCTCAAGTGGGAAACTTCTTTTTTGCTAACCCTGTATTTACCCGAAACTGCTTCGAATTTGAACAAGTTTTTTTAGACATTCTTATCTTATATGTATAGAATCTTATGTACAGAATCTATATTAGAAGTTTGTTTAAAACAACATGTATAAAAATAATTTTTACTAACTAATTTACATTTTGAAAAATTTTAAATTGATGAGAAAAAATGTGCCCCCATCTTTGTTTACTACTTTTTTCTAGACAGATTCATTATGAAGGACAATCAAAAAATAAAGTTTATATTAAGATTACTTTTTTATTTTTTTGTCGTAATAATATAAGTCTGCTGCAATTGTATTCGGCTTTATGCCATCATCAGGTATAAAAGAATATTAAATTTTAAAACACGATATCGTAAATATGAGAGCCTAGTTCATTACCGGGTTTTTGAAATGCATTTATCCTTCTGTAATACGAACCCTTCGGCTCCGAGATAATTTATGCATTTCACAATTTACAGTGAAAAATTCATCGAATACCGATAGATGGCTCGAATAAGCAATCACTTGTCAAGAATCCACTAGCATTACCATAGGACGTAGAATGATTTATCTAATGAACACAAATGTCAATGGAAATTTTTAGAACTTTTCGGAGCGTTATTATTCACAAGACCAAACCGATTCCCGCGGCGAAGCATTATCCGCGAAGAGCAATTTTCAATACATCATCATTCGAGTTTCTAATCCATTTTGATTCAGGCAATAAATGATGTCAAATAAACATTTTTATAAACGAGCAAACATAGTTTAGTTCTCTACCGATACGTATTTTCATCGTGCAGTCGATTCCATTAATGACCTTTTCTGACCTGAGAAAAGGAAACTCGTGTGACTCGTAAAGGTGTAAAAAAAAAAAAAAAAATAGAACAGGAAATACAGTCAAGCAAATATTTTCAGGTTTATCTTCATTAACTTTACGGAAAAATACTCAAAAAGAAGAAATAAATAAAGACAAAAATAAATTTTAAAGAAAAAAAAATATTGAAATAATTTATGTGAATTTAAAAGTAGTTGCATTTTTTATTACTCTCATTGGGAAAAATATATGTTATATATGATAAATTATTAAAAGTCAAATCCTTAAATGAAACATATTAACATGAAGAAATCTTCAGTAAAGTAATGTAAAAGATAAAATAAAAATGTGCGCAATAAACCCAAAATAAGATTTTAAGAAGATATTTAACGAGAAATCGTGATTGCTTTTATCACAGAGAAAAAAAAATAAAACATCACATCTTCAAAGTAAGAAATGTATAATCTCTCTACGCGACAAAAAGAAAGGCTGCGGCCCAAAAAGTCAAATGGATACATTGCATACTTAACCGTCTTAAAAGTAATTTGTGTAAGTGGGAATATTTTGCTTTACTTAATATAGAGCTAATGTAAATTCATTCGATTTCAAAACACTATTTTCCAAAGTATTACATATACAGATATAACTGATAAATGAAAAAAACCGTAAAGTCACCAAATTTTCTTCACACTCTTCAAAAGTTCCATGTGCCCCTGAGGTCCACGACACGCGTCCAAAACTCCCCCTAATTCTCTCTACTGTTTCAGCAAATACGCTTGTTCCAACGGTGCTCTTCCATTAACATAGATAACCCATGTCCTTGAACTGTCCGTACCACAGCAAATGGCTCTGTTTACATGGTGCTTTTTTTTCTTCTGTGCTGCAATAATAGGCATACATGACGCATATTCCAATACGCAAAAACAATTTTCCTGCTTTTTCACAATTTCGTAAAGGTACTGCTCTCGTGCTGGCAACTGGTGTATCATGATGGTGCGTTTACGTTTCTTTTTAATGTATCAATTATATCTATGTGTAGTAATTTCGAAAATACAGAATTTTGAAATATAAATAAGAGCTACTATAAATGATTCATTCTAATTATCTAATGCCTTTTTATCGAATTTACGTAATTTAATGTTGAGATAATTTTATTTGTCGAACACTGCAGTCCATGGCTTTTTGCTCCCCCTCCCAAACTTCACCTTGGGCGCGCCACTGCAAAACTCGATTACTATTTTTAAACACCATTAAATTTTTTTAATTAGTTTCAGATTCAACATTTAACGCTTTTTAAATTTTTAATCAAGACAAAATAAAGGATTATTGAATATTCACGTTACCCTGGTTTTGCCGGAACCGGTGGGACCGACCAGCATGAGTCCGTGCCTCACCACCGTCGTCTCGTACAGCTGAATACACTTCACCAGAAAATCTATATGTTAATGTAAGCTAATTAATTCGTTTCCAATAGAAATTTAAATCAATCATTAATTAAAAAAAAAGACTGGGGTAAGTAAATGTCGAAAGAATTTCACCCCCCCCCCCTTGCATTTTTTAAAGAAAACTTTTCAATTAATTTTATTATTTGAGCGAATGTGATTATTTTAGAATAGAAATGTTATTAGATTTTTAACTGGTTCTGGGTACGAATTAGCACGTAGAAGAATTTATACTAACTTGGAACGGCCTTTAAGCCCATACTCTGGCAAGACTCTTTAATACTTCTCTCTAATTCTCCATAATCTATAGGTTCGTCCCTGTTAAAAATCATTTAAATCGATTAAGCATTATTTAAAATAAAAACATTATGCATTACAAACAATATAGATATTTTTAAATAAATAAAAACGATTTCGTTATCATAGAATTAATTCACAGAGAATATTATCTAAACTATTCTACAAACGAAAGTTTGTTCTTATACACATGCTCGAAACAAATAAGATCGTTAAAATAATGTAATTTTGAGAATATTCACATTTGGGCAAACATAACCATTAAGGGTTCTTCGCTTTTCAACCTGCTATATACCCTTTAATGTTGCCCACTTTTATAAGGGGAATATACAGGTGCCACCCAAAATTTCCCGATATTGTTTTATTCTGACCGAACCGTAAGAGATACGAAGTTTTGCCGATAGGTAGTGTTAAGGGTACGTCTCAGCTGTAATCGTACCAAGTGGTCTCATCTTATGTCCACGTGATTTTGAGTTTGAGCTGTTTTTTGTCACTCTGTGTTGGTCGTGTTGCGATTCTTGATATTGAAGCTGAAGAAAACTGCGGCCCAAACCCACAGACTGTTGAAGGAGGCTCTTTTGGTGAACAAGCCTTAGGACAGGCCCAAACATCTGAGTGGTTTAAGCGTTTCAAAGATGGTCGGGAGTCTGTGGAATACGACAAGTATTCTGGTCGACCGTCAACAAGCACAACTCTGGAAATGATCACGAAAGCGCGTGACGTGATCTGAGAGGATCGAAGGCAGACCATCCACGATGTTTGTGATCGCCTGAGACTGTCATACGGGACGTTTTGAGACGATTGAAGGAAAACGTGAGACGGAAAAGGCCAGAGGTGTGGAAGAAGACTGGCTGCTCTATCACGACAATGCTCCGGCACACACATCGCTCGAGAAACTGATAGGTGGTTTGTGAAATTCGAGACCAGCACTTTCCAGTTGTCAGATTTGGTAGTTGTGGATACAGCAGCTTGATTTTAACTTTGATTTACCTTCTTGATCGATCTCTTTCACCAATTTAAAAAGAAAGTAATAAGTTTGACAGCCTCTAGGGGGAAAAAAACTGCACTTTAGATGGCGTGAAGATTTGTACAAATTAAAACTTCTGATGCAGCTAAGGCTAATAATGGACAAATTGGACATATAAAAAGTGAGAAATATAGGCAAATTATTTCCGAACTTTCGGTTAATTACCACAAAGTAGGTGTTAGTATGTATTTAAAAATCCACTTTCTGGATTCACAACTTGTTTTTTTCTGAGGATCTAGGAAGCATGAGTGATGAACAAGATGAACTAAAGCAGCTTGAGCAGCGATACCAGGGATTTTGGGAAGCATATGTTAGGGGACTATTGTTGGCTGATCATAAGGGAAACTGATTCAAATTTATACAAAAATATGAGTAAAGCGGAAAATTTTTAGGTTTTTGTGTGAAAAACTTATTATAAAGTAAGAAAAATATACATTTTGAAAATGATGTGATCGAGTTTTTCTGACAATAAATTGGATTTAGCGACCAACAAAATAATTAAAATAACCCTTTTCGTAACTGGAAGAAGAAACCTGTAAAATAGTGTAATTAAAGGAAGAAACCACTTACATGTAACCCTTAAATGCAACAAAGAAAAAATTTTTCACAGCCACTAGTGAGAATTAAATGAACTACAGGGTGGGCCATAAGTCCCTTACCACCCCATGTACAATTCGTGTTTGTAGAAATTGACGGACAACCACCATGTGGGGACATATTAGGCCTAGGCGGAAGTAATATGGTGCAGGTGACCGGGATGGCGGTCATCTTGGATGCACCGTAGGGTTTTTAAATGGTCACGAGGAACATGATTTCGGGCTAGAATTTCCCAAGGAAAAGAAACAATGGTGCAGTCCGTTTGTTCATATCTTAATTCGTTCAGCAGTTTTAGCACATGGTATTGCATATACTGCCTGCAAAAATTCTGCTTTTGGAAAGATAAAATTAAGCATAGATTTTTTCTACTATTTTCACTAGGTTTTGTGTCCAAGACCAACCCTGAATATAATTTTAAATCATGAATTAAAAACTCATGCATTTAAGGGTTACAATTCTTTTCTTATAATGGGAATAAATTGGGAACAGTTGCAGAAGCAAAAATTTTAAAATTCGGAATGACTTAACCTAACCTAAAATAGACAACCCATAGCAAAAATATAGTTATAATTTCATAACGTCCATTTTACAATACAATTGGTTTATTATTGTTTAGATATACAGGGTGTAAATTTTAAGTTGACAAAGCAGAATAACTCGAAAAATAAGCTTCACACGAAAAAATGCGTATAATCCAAAGTTGATTATTTTCGAGGGGGCATCTGCTGGTGCTAAAATTAGCCCACCCCCCCCGGCCCCTGGGGGTGGGGCGGGGGGCAACTTTAAAATTTCAAATGGGAACCCCTATTTTTTATTGCAGATTCAGGTCCTACATAAAAAACTACGTACATTTTGTCTGAAACATTTTTTTTTATTTTTGGTAGATGGCGCTGTAATTCAAGAAAATCCATTTTCTCATTTTTGCGTGGAAATGGTTACGGAGAAATAAAAAATACTTATTTACTTCGTAAATTTTGCCGCAAAGTTATTATTTTATTATTTTTTGCCGCGGATTAGGATAATTTTGTTTTGTTTCGTGGTCATGAGGCCACACAACTTTATAATTATCAAACAAATCAACTGATTAGCTAACTAACTAACCGAACATCCTACGTACTAACGAGTGAACTCATTAACTAACAGAGTAAAAAAGTAAAAGACTGTGTAAAGATGAAGTTATTCCCGTTTAAGATTTGGTGGTCCTTAAAAGGACCGATTGTTTTCGTTTTATTTTTTCTTATTTGCAAATACTTGCAAGTAAATGAATTTCGGGGTGCTTGTATTTCCAGTGAGTCCCCTCGCCTCTCACTTTCGGCCTGCTTGTTGTCCTTAAATCCCTTGCATCTCGCCGTTTTATGAAATTAAATGTTCAAATTGATGACCTCCAACTTCGATGCATTTATTGACTCGTTTTGTAAATTCCTGAACACATCTTGATAACATGTCTGGTGTAATTGCAGCGCAAGCATCTCTTATTCTTTGAATCATGTTTTCGCGAGTGGTTGGCGTTTCCTTATAAACGATATCTTTGAGGTAACCCCATAAGAAAAAATCTGGCGATGTAAGGTCAGGCGATCTGGCTGGCCAATTCACAGGACCTTCCCTGCCGATCCAGCGACCATGGTAAAGTCGATGTAGTACTTCGCGCGCTACTAATGAATAATGCGCTGGACAACCATCATGTTGAAACCACATGTGTTGTCGAAGTTCAATACTCAGGTCTTCAAGTAGATCTGGTAGTTCATTTTCAAGTAGGTTACGATATTTGTTGCCATTCAAATTACCGTCTATAAAATATGGACCGATAAGTTTATCGCCAATTATCCCACACCAAACATTAATTGACCAAGGTCGCTGATGGTTGACTTCTCGAATCCAGTGTGGGTTCTGTTCACTCCAGTAATGCATGTTATGTCGATTAACTTCCCCGTGGTTTGTGAATGTTGACTCATCGGAGAAAAGAACTCGTGCAAAAAAATGTTGGTTTGTTTGCATCTGCTGAAGTGCCCAGTGACAAAACGTTAGACGGTTTTGGTGGTCATTGCCATGTAGTTCCTGATGCATAGATACATGATATGGATGAAATTTGTGGAGCTTCAGCATTTTCCAAACACTCATATGTGAAATTCCTGATTGCCTTGATATTTCTCTTGTGCTCGCATGTGGATTATGAGCCACAGCAGCTAGGACTGACACTTGATTGTTTTCTCCACAAACAGTAGCTGCACGGGTTCTTTTTTTCTGGTTCACACTACCTTCCGCAGTAAATTGTTTAATAACTCGAACAAAAGAAGACCGTGATCGCGTTTGGCCAGGAAAACGCTGAGCATAAAGCGCGACTGCATTATCAAAATTTCTCCCACTTTCTCCATAAATGTACACCATCTCAATTTTTTCTTCCACAGAAAGATAATTCATAATGTAAATTCAAAAGCAATACGGCGTTGTACACTCACAAAAACAGTTGAAAAATTACAATCTTTTCTTCTAAAGATCAGAATTTAAAATGTAAACATTCTGAAAAAAATGCCAATGTTTACGTTATTTGTTTGTTGACGAAATGTCTTCAAATTACATTGTAGTTAAAACAATGTAGGAATCGAAATGAATAATAAATTAGTTATTTCCACGCAAAAATGAGAAAATGGATTTTCTTGAATTACAGCGCCATCTACCAAAAATAAAAAAAATGTTTCAGACAAAATGTACGTAGTTTTTTATGTAGGACCTGAATCTGCAATAAAAAATAGGGGTTCCCATTTGAAATTTTAAAGTTGCCCCCCGCCCCACCCCCAGGGGCCGGGGGGGGTGGGCTAATTTTAGCACCAGCAGATGCCCCCTCGAAAATAATCAACTTTGGATTCTACGCATTTTTTCGTGTGAAGCTTATTTTTCGAGTTATTCTGCTTTGTCAACTTAAAATTTACACCCTGTATAATCGATTTTCATCCTTTCGGAGATCATCAGTATTTTTCAGATGAGATGTTTAAATGTCTTATAATGGTATTCTTGTTGTAAAATAATGAACCATAGCAAAAAATTGGCAAAGGTAATTTATATACTGTCGTATGATGCGTTTATTAATTACACTAGATTACAGCATTTTTATATCTATGATAAAACCTAATACCCTTTAAAAGCGTCATTTGTATTTCAGAATTTGTGATTAGATTTGTATTTGCATGTCACGTTTTGAGATAGAGGCAAAAGAAACATTCGGTGTTAAAGCTTCATTAATGAAGAATTTTGTGAAAGCGCTGGATAGACACGAATAGCAAGAAACCACTAATCCACATCAAAATTTTATTCGAACGAACAGTGTTTGGCTCAGTTTCTTCTTGTACGCTGGATAGAAATGGTGATGGTTTTAGGTATTTAAAAGAACTGTTTTAAACTAAAAGAGGGCATATCTTGTTGGATCTCAAAATAAGAAAATTTTAAAGGACGAAGTTTTTGAAAGTAAGTTGACGAAAACGGAATTGGAAGCATGGGAATCATTCACAGACGTAGTGTAATAAAAAATTCTTAGTAATTAAAATAATATGAAAATTTCGAGAAAATAGTTTAAGAAAGCTGGTTGCAGAATGTCCCTAAAAATTCACTTCTTACACTGACATGTCGTCTACTTTCCTGAAAATTTAGGAGCAGTAAGCGGCGAGCAGAAAGTTCAATCAAGATACCGGGTGTTTCATAAGCTATGACCAACTTGTTAGTTGAATATCTCGTCAACAGGTGTAACTAATGCCGTGAAAGTTTGTATACATATGCAGGGAGTCAGAGGAAATGGATTAGGCTTATTTTCGACGAACAGAATACTGCAGTTGTTTCACAGGGAAACAGCTGACCAAAGAAAAAGGCGAATAACATTTGAACGGAAAAAGATCTTTCAGGATCAACACTTGAGACTAAAGGAAATTAAAGGCACAAGACCACTTCCTGAGTGTTTCGGCAGGGCTCTGTTCACAATGATAAAAAGTCTTGACGAAAAAAACACGTTCTTCGACTGAATATCGAGATATTTCGGCGTAAACTCCTGCAGTACTGTGTAAAAATAAGCCTAAATCAATTTCCTTTGACTCCCTGCATGTGTGTACAAACTTTCACGGTACTAGCTCCACCTGTTGACATGTTATTCAACTAACAAGTTGGTCCTAGCCTATGAAACACCCGGTATTTTAACCACGGACAGAGATACCAATGCCGATGGGACCCTGGAATGATGGCTATTGCAAAGAGACAGACTCCCAAAACAAGCGCAAATCGATTTTTTTTTTTAAATTTTTGCTTGTTACAATTTGTGTGTATGTGTGTGCGTGCGTGCGTGCGTGCGTGCGTGCGTGCGTGCGTGTGTGTTTGTATGTTAATTAGTAGCTTCAGTTTGATTGAATTAAAAATTTTGTAGCTATATATCAAAAAATGCAATCTAATTAGCTTTAAATAGATTTTTGTTAAAAAACAGTTTTCCCTTTAATTAGCTGTTATTTGTTTTCTAAACGTGATAGAAATAAAAGTTACACATTTTAGAAATGATTCATCATGTTCAAATATTTTATTTAAATTTGTTTATCTATGTTATTGCTCAAACATAGGATTTTCTTTATAAAAACTCAATTTTGTATCGTAATTAATATTAGGTATTACAAAAAAATAAACAACTAAAAAGGCCCTTTATTATGCTGCTGCCCAGCTTTTAATCGAGACATTAGAGATGCTCTTGGAACGCCTCAAGTTCTCAAAATGGAGTTTTAAATTATTTTAATATGTATCTTTATCATAATTTTAAATTTTGTTAATCTGCTTTTTTTTTTAATGTATCCTGCTTTTGTTATTTATGCTTTTTTATTCTGTATATTTATGTATAGGTCTAAGTGAAAAAGAAAGCTTTTAAGCTTATTGCAGTCCTTTGGCTTGTTTGGTCAATAACGTTTAATAATAATAATAATAATTCAATTCAATTCAGTTTATTAGTTCAAACAGCCTAAGCCAAAAAAGAACAAAATACATGAAACAAAACAAACTTATAAAACAATGTAGAAAAATAAAAGCATATCATTATTATAATAACAACAATAATAATAATTAATTTTCAATATTAGGAATGAAAGCTTCAATTTAATCTAAAGATAATAAAGTAAATTATAAAATAATTTTTAGTATTGATATTAATTGTTTAGCAGTAATTCACTTGAAAGAGATCGAGTATTCTGTATTTAACTCTTGCTAAGATGAAACAATCTCAACCAAAAACCACACTGCATACATTAAATCGATTGCATTGCAAGCGATGCTGGAAGTGATCCCTTTTCTGCAGACAATTTCGACGCGCTTCATGTTCCTGAACGTACAGCACAGATATTGTAGGTCCGGCGCCTCCCTTATCGGCCCGACTCAGGAACATCCGGCGTGTTTAAAGCTCCATATGCCGAGTTATTTCTTTCAGATTGCTTCGTCCTAGCGAGAGTTATTACAGAATATTCGGGGGCCTCTTTCGAGTGAATCGCTCTGTATTATTGAACATCCGAACATCAATATTGAAAATGTTCAGCTACAATGAAAAATATACAAAATATCCCCTCAAGATAAAACAAGAACAGATTTTATACGAAATAAGAATTTCAATGAATAATATAAGAATCTGATAGTACTTTTGCCGTTGAGAATAAAGGCAAGATCTTCGAAACACGTAACATTGTTTGTTGTGTTTAGATTTACCCTTCCATTTCTAATGCATTTAATCTTCTAATACTTATTGGGTTAGAGAAATTCCGATAAAAAACGTATGGAAAAACGGAAAACAGAATTGCCCTGCGGAAAATTAAAAAAAAATATGTATTGATTCTTTTGGTAATTCCGGGAATAGAAAGCGAAAATTAGTCTGCTTCTTCTTTCTACGAAATGTTTAGTTTCTTTAATGTGATGAAAAGCCACTATTTACTGTAAAGATCTGCTGGCTGGGTGGCCGAGAGGGTAAAAGCGCAACTCTCTCCGCTCTCGAAATTAGCAAGCCGCGGGTTCGATTCTTGCCAAGGACATGGATGTTTGCGTTTGTCCCTTTCATTATCATCCTTTCATCATGCGGAAGGCAACGGGAAACCACCGCATTATCACTCTTCCCTAGAAAACTCTGAATGGATCGCATATGTCCACACAGTCACCAGAAGTCGATTTCGACTTGATGGAACTCAACAACAACTGAAAAGATATCGAACTCAAATATTGAAGATCTTTAATCTATATAACAACATTTGAACAGGAAAAGCTGCATTAATTACCGAGGGCTGTTAGGGATCCATAGTAAGAAGCTACAGAAGGCCAGAAAAGGTGGAAAACCTCTTTCGCCACCACTGAGTGTGTTCAATTTGGTAGCCATGCATCGCCGCTATTGCCCTCTACCGCAGTTTCCACTGCAGGAAGTTGGAACGTAGAACACAAAGATCAATTCGTAACCACTCCTGTTAACATCCTTTCCAAATACCCTCCACTGTTCGCAGTTGTCTCTTTCCGAAGACCTATTTTGTCATTTTGTCCGTTCGGAAAAAAGCGTATGCATGCCTTGTAAATATCAGTTTTCCGATCATGCAGCTGACGTTTTATAGCTTACAAATGTTCACCACAATTTATTCTCCGCAGGCGAAAACTTGCTATATTATCTGCCTGAACGCAGATAATATCGCACATTAATGTGGTGAATTTCTAGCTTAAAATATCGCACATTAATTTGAAGCTTGAAATATTTTCTCTTTTTGTTGGTTGGCAAAAAATTGTGGGGCATTATTTTCTAGGCACCACTCGTAATATTCAATATTCAATTGTCTCGTCCGTCGGCTCGCTGATCGATGGAGTTAAGCAACTTCAGGCGCGATCAGCTGCTGGCTGGGCGACAGCCAGTGGCTTGAGGACCACTGCTGGGTGGGACGGCTATTTGGGGCACAGCTGTTGGGAGACTTTAGTCTGACCCATTTACTGAGTGACCAGTGATGGATGTCCTGCAGCTGGTGATAGCCACTGTTTGTTCGTCCGCCAGCAGCTCTTCCATCATGAACCCCCTTGCTTCGGAGGGCACGTTAAGCCGTCGGTCCCGGCTGCCACTGTCATCTCGTAGCAGCCGTTAGTTATGGGATGGCGCAAAACTCCCTCGAAGGAGTAAGTGCCGCAGACTATCGCAGAACGATAATCTACCCTCTGTACAAGATAAGATAATATTCAATTGAATTTGATTAATGAATAACGTTTATTCATTATAAATTATAACCATAATTACTATTTTAAATAAAATTTCTTTAATAGATGTTCAATTAATCGTTTTTTTGAAGAATTTTAGTATATTTATTAAGGTTTAATTCATTCAATAAAATAGATTTATGAAAATTATTGTCACCTTAAATTAATCTTGCTAATTTTGACTTTTATTTCACTAAAATTACGCCTATCATTTTTCCTTATAGGCCCACCTTAGAAATTTTGCTTGAATTCCACTGAATGAAACAACATATACATGATGATTCTACGTGTAAGAAATTTAAGAAATTTTCTACCTAAATTAATCACATGAGCAGGTATCACTATATTATTTGGAGAGTTAATGATATGTAATTACGATAAAAAATTTCCGTCAACTTTAATTAGCGACACGAAGGATTTCCCCATGTTCATTATCTTTGGAAGTTTGTGTGGAATTTGTTGGAAACAACAACCGCAAAAAAGGTATTGTAGTAGATGAACAAAAGATTTTAATTTAAACTGGTGCAGAGCTTTAATTTGATCATTAAAAACTACATACCTTTCCTATTTTCAATCAATTACAAAGTATTTATTATATCACATTCTAGAAGGCGAAAAATAAGCTTACAGTGTAAGATGGATTAAATGTAAACTTTAACTTTTATTTAAAGTAAACATACTTTCATATCTTCATACATATTAATATGCAAAAGCATTAAAACGGAAGTAACTTAGCCTTAAACTTAATAAGTTTGTTATTGTGAGAACGCAACTTAATTAACTTGTGACATTATACGAAATATAACCTTTTTCCCACGATTTTAAAGCAGAAATACCTTTTAATATTGGTGCCATTTGTGCCAGATGTTTTTAAATTCATATGTGAATTAGGAAAGAGATATTTAAAATATTTTTTAAGAATTCTTAGCATTTTTTAATATGAAAATTTCTATTTTAGGTAATTTGCTCAATCTGTTTTTCACTAAAATATTCATGCTGTTTCGTATTCATGTTTCATTGTACATTTTCAACTTCAGAAAAAAAATTCATAAAAATTAAGAATATTTAAAAATTTTAAAGAAATTGCGAGAATAATTTTAATTTTTCAGTATAAGATTATTTGCAATTAGCATGATTCGCAATAGGCTAAAAGAACTATTCTCGACACGAAGCCAATTCGGTTTAAATATATTCAACATATTTTCAATAATTTGTAAGCGCCCACCATAACGAATTAAATAATCCCAAAGTAAAACTTGAAATTCTATAAAACAGGACGTACTAAACTAAATTTATTTTTAATAATTTTTCCATCTTTGTGCTAATTATATTAGATATATTCATTGGAAATGAAATGCAATTAACATTTAAACTTAAATCTATATCACCCAAATTAATTAATCCTTTGCAAGAATGCCGGATAGCAAGAAATATTGAAAACGTTTTTTGTTTTTAACTTCGATTGTAATTAACTTTGGATCAGGGATTCAATCAATGCGGGATCTGCTTCATCGAAATTTCATCGCTGAATATTTTATATTGGAAAAGTCAGCAAATTTGTCATATGCTCCTTATTGATTTTTTTTATTACACAGAATTGGGTCGTCATAACCTCCAGGATAAGAGCAATCAAGGATAAAGTTAATCAGTAAACTTCTAGAACCTACAGTATTATGGGTGAAGTTTTATTGCAACTACTGCATATTTTTAACCGAAATCGTGTGATTTAAGAAAATACCTTAACTTCATAAATTCTTTCATATTAACTTTTTTAAAATACCGTACAGAGATACAAGGATTGATGCTTTCATTATTGGATTAATGAAAAAATATTTGGAATACATGGAAATGCTTAGAATTCCGGAAATGATCGATAAAAAAATCTATTTCAAACTCATTTAAAAATTTTTAATATACATTAGAATAAACATAGGTATGTAGAAAGTTTCTCAAAGAACGATAAAATTGCTAACGCGAATAAAGTGTTCTCTTAGAAAAGTAAAATTTTTCCTGCTTTCACGAGAATGTAAATTATACAAGATGGATCCAAAAAATAAAATGTGCCTCATAGGATAATATAATTTTTTGTAAAAGAAATAATTTATTGTTTTTTTCTGCAAGAAAGACATGAGATTAACAAGAGAATGGAGTGAACTTGACTTTGACGTAGTTGCTCTATATAAATTTGTAAAAGAATAATAATTGGATCTATGAGGATTTTTTATACACGCCATACTTCAGATGTTTAAATTATTGATGAAAAATAGGAAAGAAAATTCCACAGCCTGGGATCGAACCAGGAACCTTCTGCTCACCGTGCAGATGCGCCAGCCAATTGCGCCACTGCGGACATGGAAGCATTACGCTATCTACATGCCCTTTGGGCTGGCTGGAGCAGTACCCAGTTCGCAGGCTGGGACTATCTTTCCTACTGGCGTAAAAATCCTCATAGATCCAATTATTATTCTTTAACGATTATTACGCCAGTAGGAAAGATAGTCCCAGCCTGCGAAGTGAACTGAATATGGGTAAATCCAAGGATATGACCGAATTTGAACGAGGCATGATCGTTGGAGCTCGACGGGCACAGTTGAGCATTTCGAGGCCATGGACCCATCCTGTCAGCAAACAACCGTACAGGCGGGTGGAGGAGGAGTGCTGGTCTGGAGTGTCTTCTCTTAGGACACACTGGGTCTCTGATATCCGTAGACACATCCCTGCATACGACACACTACCTGAACATTGTTGCTGCTCAGGTGCACCCGTTCATGATGACTATGTTCCCTGGTGGTGACGGACAGTTTCAGCAGAACAATGCTCCCTGTCATCGTGCTCGAATGGTCTTGGACTTGTGCGAGGAACATGTGGACTTTTACCTGCTTCAGTGGCCAGCTCCGTCGCCCGATCTCAACCCGATCGAGCATTTATGGGATGAAGTGGAGAGAACCATCCGATGCCTTCCCACACAATTGTCCAACCTGCACCAATTACGGGACGCTGTGATGTCAGGCTGGGCTCCGCAACGGTTTCAACCGTGACCACCGAGAGAGAAGGCCTCCGCAATGAAACTGAATACTTTGTTGCATCACATAGATAGTGCATTGTTATTCGTATTTCTACCAATAATAAGCCCTGCATTTGCACTATCTATGATGATGTAACAATGTATTCATTTTCATTGCGGAGGCCTTCCTTCTCGGTGGTCACGTTTCAACACCTTATTGAATCCATGCCAGCATGTATTCAGGCAGTTCTCGCCGCTACAGGAGGCGCAACACGCTATTAGCGGGGTGTCTCTAATAAATTCTTCGTTCAGTGTATATCAATAACAAAATAGAAACTTAGCTCGTGTTGATATTATACAACGTGAAATTATACTTCTTTAGAGTACCAAAATTAGATTTTAAAATAATATAATCAACCGGGCGATCTTATTTATAAACTTGTACAACAGAAGGAAAACGATGCAACGTGAAAAAGGTTACGATGTTAGATATCATAATACCGAAGATCATTAAATAAAAACTATAAAATTATTAATTAAGATGCCTTCTTTATTAAAAAAAAAAACGATAGCGTAATCATTTTGAACTATTTTCAGTGGGTTCTTCAATCATATATTTTGCTTTACTAAAACAGATATTTGCCTAGTTTTTGAAATATTTTCACAGTTCTTTGTTTCATTGTTCCTAACCGTGATGAATATCCTCATGAATATGTAAAAGGCAATAACAAAACAGCCTACTGCAATTTTCAGTATTTGGGATTATAATGAGATCGTGTCGGCTGCTTATTTATTATTATGTTAATAACATCGGCTGCTTAGAGCAGCGTGAAAAACTGAACTGCTAAAACATGGAGTAAATATATTCATCGGTGTCGGCTTAGGCTAAAAAAAACAATAAAATATCAAATACTGTAGACACTGTGAGGTGATACTTGTTAAAAAAATAAACTAATATTAGCACTTATAAGCTGACGCTTGATAATGGAATGTGCGATTATTACGGTCACTTAATCCGTAAAAATATGCAATTTATTTTAAAAGTGTGAAATATATAGTTATTTGATGAATAAAAAATCAATGCCAAACCAATGATACAGATACCATAATATCAGATAAAAATTTAATGACTTTTTGACAGTACGAACCTTATTTAGCATTTAGATTAATCTTTATAACAGGATGTAAACACATTCCAGAGTTATTACCGCGCTACCAAAAATCATGAAGGGGCCGAGTTAATGCTGTTCTAAGAAAGTGAAGTTATACTTTTTAACTCAATTCTTGAATGAATCCTTGGAGAAGGAGTATAGTAAAATATAAAAACTTGTTTTTACTTTCATTTTAAACGCCAATTCCCGTATCCAACTTGCATTGGTCGTTGATCAAATTTCAGAAATAAATGGACTCAGCATGCGGGCTCGGTCACGTCCATAACGTCGTGTTTCCACTCCTTCACGTTTCCACTTCGTGATAATAGCACCCACGGTCGACTTTGGCAGGTTTAGTGTCGCTCCTATGGATATCCTTAGGTTTTAATCACAATATACGTCCTCTGTTAATATCATAGCTACGGAGATTTGGTTTGCTGACTCCCGCACTTCGTTTTCGTTCTTACAGAAAACGATAATTAAATTCTTGCGAAGTTTAAGTATCAAGGTACAACCTTTCTTGACATTCTCTACTTCATATTTTATTAAGTAGAGAACGCATTTCATTAAGCTGCTTATTGGATAGCCCTGTTCATTTGTCTCTCTATATACTTTATATTGTCGAATTCTTTCATCTTTGTTTGTTGAAATTTGAAATGTACATTCTTCTAAAATAAAACCTATATAAGCTTCAGATCGAGTTAAAACGGCCATTCCTTTATCTTTCTTGTAACGGTTTATTACTTTAAAGATTTTTCCATAATTTTTTTGATGATTCTGTATTATTCATTTACTTTTAGATCTCGAATCCTTAGTTTACATAGATCATAAACGATGAGATATATACTTATCCTCAAATTTAAATTTCAGAAGCATAATTATTAGGTACTTATGTTTTCACAAAGTGCATCCGTCTGTCCGTCTGTCTGTTGGTGCTCTAGCGGTCAGCGCTTCCGAATTTTCGACTTCCGCTTTCGCCATTCGACAACTTAGATAAAACGAAACAGAGTTCGTTGGCGGAAAAAATCGGTAAACCATTTCCGGTTAAAAAGATCACAAATAACAGAGGGGACCATGTTGTTCACTATATAATTCCATGTATAAATGTTCTGTGCACTGCTCAATGCTGTTCTCTTTGGCATTCCCTAGCTAAGGCTTGTGAATTAAGTGAATACACGTGATGGTTTTCCTTGATGGTCAAAATTGGCTCAATGGTACGTGGTTTAGTGGAACCATTGGATACTTTCAATGCTAAGATATGGCATGTAATATATAAAACAGCTTGGTATGTAATGAATGAATATAACTTTAAATTAATGATAGTCGACATTGGTTCAAAGGACCCTGGTTTAGTTGAACCATTATTGTTCATTGAAACTTTCCGTGTTAAGATATGGCATGTAATATATCAAACAGATTGGAATGACATGTAATGAAGGAATATATCGTTAAATTAATGATTGTTCAAATTGGTTCAAAGGTACGTGGTTTAATGGAACCATTATATTTTTTTTTGAATTTTCAATGCTAGGCAATGGCATGTAATATATCAAACAGCTTGGAATGTGTTAATGAATGAACATAACGTCAAATTAATGACAGTCGAAATTTGTTCAAAGGTACGTGGTTTAATGGTATCATTATGGACCGTTGTAACTTTCATTGCTAGGGCATTGCATGTAATATCAAACAAGTTGGAACGACGTGTCATGTATGAATATAAGGAGAAATTAATGATAGCCGAAATTGGTTCAATGGTAAGTATTTTCATTATACCATTATGATACCATTGGAAACTTTCAATGCTAAGGTATCTCATGCAATTACTTATGCCCTTCTTTATCAATAGTTAATTTCCGTTAGGCATATTGTTATCAATAGATTGTAGCTAACTGCTCGCTACAACAGTACATGCCTATGTTGACACGGTTTAGCAATAGATTATGATGAAATAATAAACACTTGCCCAGAATGCTTCAACAATTGACGTTCATTTCATTATACAAAAATGCTTACAAATTAAAGAGCTCTCATATGTTCGAATATATAGAGAATTTCTACTCTCTCCATTTAATTTTTCAGGTACAGTCGGCAACAAAAGTACTTAGCCACCTTCCATTAATTTTCCAATATTAAACATTAATTTTTCCTTTAACAGTTCCGGTAAAAAGTAACAATTCACGTGCACCAAAATGATCATACCCTTATCAATCAATACACACCAAGAAAAACTTTTTACCTTATCTAACCCTAACAAATCCTTCCTTTTTATCCTCTAATGCCTTAAAATCCTATCGGTCCTGTACATTTCGGTTGCCTGAATTGTTCATACAGGGCACCTATATTTTTTAAAAATTTTCTTTCGGTCATAGACCTTTCACCTTTCATTACCATAGTTTAACGCTCATTTAACCTTCTTTTCACTGAACTTTCTTTTAAATTCAGATCTGATGTTTTTCTTTGAGCCCTTTGGGCTGTCGGGAAAAGTTTACAGCTGTTTGAATTTCAATTCACTGCCGAGCCAAGTTATTACTAATTTTTTTGAAGAAAGGTTTAATCTTTATGAAGAGCTTCATGAAATCATGAAATCTATACATGAAATTTACTGCCAACTCTACTGCACATTGGATATATACTATAATTTTTTTATATTGAACCAGATTCAATTGCATTTTAATATACTGAGACCGATTTTACATTCACGATTAAGCAGTGATCGTCATATTGTATTAGGGCACATTATCCGAGAAACTGGGAAGGTTGCTTTACCTATGAATATCATAAGAGCACTAATTTGAAGCAAAATCCTATTGCACAGTATCATGAATGGCATCATACAGCTATGCATCATAAAACTTAATAGATATTAAGGAAAATAAATATGAAAAACAATACACGTAAAAATAATATTAAATTAACTTTATAAAATTAAATTGTTAAAAAAAAAACTGAGGTTAGATGAAGATATACAACCAATAAATACAAAATTATATTCACTTATTGTTTTCTACCCCTTCACTTGCATAGCATTTTTATAGACAAATTAAGCAAAATAATAATAATGTCACTTGTTCCAAAATTTATTTTTAGAAACGGTTCTCCGGTGGTTCTTCCTTTTAGCCATTCTTAATCTTATTCCAAGAAAGGTAGGCCAAGCGAAATAAAGGAAAAAGGAAAACATTTTCTCATTCGTCCGTAGACGATTACCATTATTTTCTAAGCATTCCGTCTCAAATTTGGCAACGAGCCATTTTACTATTCATTTCACTTACTCGACTGTGGGGAAAAGATCGGAAACGATTCCATTGAAAAGCTTCAAGTCGTCCTGGAGAAACTTGGGCACATTGACGTCCCTTATAGCCCGCAAGGCAATAAGCTCCTCGTTCATGGTGGGTCGTTCGCGCTTCAAATTCCCGGCCGCTGCAATCACAGTCTTTACGGCACGCATGCCAAAATCGTAATGATCCTTAAAAGAAAGTCAAAATGGGCGGACAGAAGAATATAGTAGGATTCTAATACGAAATGCCATCAATAATAAAACTAAAATAAAAATTTATAACTTGCTAAAATAAGACAACAGTATACATAAAAAAATAAGCAAAAAGAGAGTATTACTCAAGCGAATATGATTACAGAAATGAATATCCAAAAGTATCCATAAGCATTTTTTTGTACTACAATTTTAAGAGAAATTCTATGCAACGCTAATTGGGAAATTTTTATCTTACTATTCAGAATAAAACTATCCAAAAATCGACGCCTAATTTGCTGTATTTATATAATAAGTATTATAAACTTACATTGAGAAATCATAAACTATAAGTAAAATATAAAAAGACATAAGGATACGTTCATAATTCCTTAGACTATGATACGTTGTTAATTTGATCATCTGCAGATAAATTACAGTTCACAAATACCGTTTCGATTTATTCAAACAGAAATTCATTAATCGCAGAATTATAAAACTATAAAATTATAAAACTTGTTAGGAAAATATTCCAACCGACGCTTAAAAAAAGAAATTAACTGCTTCCTTGTTAATATTTAAAGCCCAGAGCAAATAAACAATATTGAGCATTTTGAGATAGGGAACAATGTTCGAAGATGCATATTCCAGGCACCACGAATTCTTGAACGAGTAATACCTGTGAGGTATGTTTTCTCTGGGCATACAACTGCCTTCTACGTCGGTGTTTGGTGACGCTAAGTTGCAAAGCAATCACCTGTATGAATTTTGTTTATATTTACAGTTTATATCTTATTGTCAAACATGGAGCGTTACTCGTCACAGGAACTTGCAGGTATGCATTTAATATATGATGCAGCAGGGAGTAGTTCCCGGAAAACTGAATTAATGTACAGAGAAAAGTTTTCTATCAGGCGTCTTCAGAAATGGAAGATATTTCTCTCCGTGGACAGAAATTTTCGAGAGACTGGGTCGTTCAGCCACAGAACTGGCTAGGGTGATAATTAAAATACTGTTCAGACACTACATTTTGAGGAGATGTGTTGGATCGTGCGGCAGAAGCACCATCAATACCCACCAGTCAATTTGGCCTTTAAATGCATGATAAATAAATTGTTGGTTGCTCTGAAAACAATGCAGATTACAAAAACGTTCCTCACACGTATTACTCATTCAAGATCTACACTTCTGCTAGCGTCGTTGCAGTTGTGTAGATTCCTTAAAAGAATTGCGGAATAGGCCTACTTCGCAGCTATCTGAACCAGGTTTCGTCGCCTTATCAGCATGGTTAATGAGGCCATCGTAAATTTTTCATCACGCTACTCTGCGATCAGTATGCGAGGAACCATGCGCTGTATAACACAAGCCATCTTGAGATCCTCTGGGATTTCCATGACAGATGCGGTGTTCGAATCAAGAACGTAGAACAATTTCAGCGATGTATTAGGAATGACTCGTTACACACCACAGTTTGAACCTTCTTAATCTTGGCCTCTATTCTTGCTGTTCATTAGTGAATGGTATGTGTATCATCATCCTTCAAACCTATCCTTCCTTCCACGAAGCGTGCTTTTGAAAACACTGCACTACGATTCATGGTATCTTCTCGCTAAATCTAGTTTCATCATCTCCAATCTTTATGAGCTGTTTTGTTCCATGGGCTAGCAGGTGTTCTTGTTTCAGCTGTATAAAAGAGCCTACCAGGGCATTCTGAAACCAAATACCAGCGTTTGTATTGCTAAAGATCGTGGAATATGCCTGGAATCGTTATCATTCATCCACTAACGGAGTTTAAGCGGGGTCGCATAGTCAGCCTTTGCGAGCCAGGATGGTCCTGCCGCCAAACTGCAGGACGGCGCTGACTTTAGGATGAACGTGAGAATCGGCGCATTCGAAAAGCCACTCCAGTAGACTAACAGTAACATCAATTAAATCAGAGGTACAGTCAGCGTTTCAAGTTTAAGAAATCGCCAACTTAATTAATGAAGCATAGAATCTTGCTAAAATTTTGAAGTAATTACAGATTTATTTAGAAAACTGTATTTTAACAAGATATATCGGAGAGAAATTGTTGCAAGGCATGTTTAAAGCCCAAATTTTAGGCGGAATTAAATTATGGAAATTTACTGCACTGATCGATTATATGTTATTAATAATATATTCTTAAGTAAACACAATGCTAATTAATCTAAGTTATTAAATTATTTCCCCACTAGGTAAATACTTAATATTTTAATATAAACCGTTTAATGCCAATAATTATCCACATATGAATTTTACATTTAATTAATTTTAAACCTAATGCAATTAACATGTAACCACTTATAAGTGATAACAATCTAAAGCACTGTGATTTGATGTGATTCATATCAAAAGTATAGTTAATTTGAATTTAGAGCATTTTAATTAAAGTGGCTGCTCTGTTGAGATAAAAGTGGAAAGACTGGAGTACAACATCGAAGTTCCTGGAGTAGCACTAGGAAAAACGGATGTAACAATAATTTGCATTATTATTAAAATGTAAAAATAATTACAGTTTAATATATAAATTGCACTCCTCCATCTAACAGTAGATTTTACTTTGAAGGATAATCACTCTTTCAAATTGTTAACGAACGTCTATATCAAGAATAAAAATATAACCTATATTAACAATGGGATATCTTCGTTGGATATCTTCATGAAACACCAGAAATAGAACGACCAACCATCCTCATACTTCCGGATATGTCCTTACTATTTACGCTTACTGAACTGTTCGAGAAGAATTTACAAAATTTATTTCATAATTTCCAGTTTCTGAGACTTAAAAATGAGAACATAGTCGGAAAAATGAATACACTGGACGGCCTAAACAGAAATATAAGTGTAATAAAAATAGGTTGTCACCTGAGAACTTAACTGCTCCGAAGAAAGCTTAAATGTCGATGTGATTTTCTTTGCCAAAATCTTGGCATTTGAAAAACCAAACGAAAATAAACTGATTTCGGCAATCAAAGTGTAATCTGGAACCATCATGGCCACGGGCCGAAACAAGGCCTAAAGGGAGAATAAAAAAAAATTAGGGGCATTAGGGCTAGAATGACCAATCTTCTAAATAATAATAGTGTACAATATTTTTTAAATAATCATTATAAGCTGTGTTTAAGGAAAAATTCATTCCTCAGGGTGGTCGCGAATATGCAGTAAATATTCAGTGCTAGAGTCATAAGGAAGATTTCAATTTCAATCATATTACTAAAGGGGAAGTTATTGTCTACAAGGTGAAGGTTAATTTCATAAACTAGCATCCTCTCCTGAGGCTTAAGAGTGATGCTGGCGGCAGGGTATAAAAGAATCTTATTGCACCCGGAGAACATGCTGCCAAAACAGAGATTAGCTTCTTAACATGCTTCAGAAATTCATTTAGAAGAGATTAGAAGCAACTAATAATATGAGGTTAGGTTATGTATCCTTTTGTATCTTTATTATTAGCTTAAATATATCAACTATAATTAAATATATCTTTACTTTGCTTTCAACGAGTCTCTGTATTTACAAACCGCCGGCCTGGGCATGGGTTTTCCCTTAAGTTCTTTCCTCTCCGAAGTTTACCTGCAGGATTTCGAAGCAAAGCACGTCCAGCCTACCCTCGACAATAAAATCATCATCAGTTATCAACGGTATGTAGACGATTGTTTATGATGACCGATACACGACGCCTGATGCCCTTCTAAGAAAGTTTAATAACGTCGACCCTTCCGTTCGTTTCAGCCTAGAGACAGAATCCAATTGTTCCATCCCGTTCCTCGACCTCCGTATATCAAAGGACCCTCTGACTAAACGGTTTGCCTTCAGCATTTATCGCAAACCAACCACATCCTCCAATTTTATTCATGCTTCCTCTGCACATCCTAGGTCCCACAAATTAGCCGCATTCCGATACATGATTGACAGAGTTTTAACTATGCCCCTTAACAAGGCCGAAAAAGAAAATGAAATTAAGACTATCCGTTCCTTAGCCCTCTGTAACGGCTACCCTCCTAATCTTGTAACCGGTCTCCTCAAAGACAGGATTCGCCAACTGAAATTCAGCGGACAAAAGCCTCAAAACACCAGTAAGAAGTGGGTCTCTTTTTCGTTTACGGGTGAGTCCATTTACCCATTAGCCAAAATATTTTCAAAACTAGGACTAAATATATTGTTCCGCACCGTCTCAAGCACCCGTCAACTTATCAGAATGAACCTCTCCCCTCCTTCTCCTTCCTTTAATTTCGACGCAAGCGGCGTATACCGCCTAAATTGTTTTACGTGGGAATGACGAACCGCTCCTTTAGAACAAGGTTTGAAGAACACATCCAATCATACGTAAAAGATGACAAGAAATCGAATTACGCTGAACACCTGACGAAAGAGAAACACCCGACCAGGACAATCGATGAAGTCACTGAGATCCTGAAATATTCCAATAACCCAAAAAAATACCCCCATACTAGAAGAAGTAGAAATTTATAAATCATTAAACAAACCAGAAAATAATAAAGCACTTTTAAATTCCAAACAATATTTCGACAGCTACCATCTCTTACGTCAGCTGAAAGACTTTTTGTAATGTTCCACCAATCACGAAAATTCGCCCTTCAATATGTTATGATTCTTTAAATATCTTGTAAAATTCGACCAATCACAAATATTTAGCCCTTTAGTTTGTTTCCTTGTATTGTTCAACCAATCACATAATTTGTCCCCCCCCCCCTTTGTTATGTTGTATTTTACGAGCCAATCGTGTACCAGAGATTGTGTATATAAAGCATTGTAACCCCTCTCTTATGCAGACTTGAGAAAGGCAGGTAATAAAGCCGAAACTAGTCGTCGTTTTTATAATGCAGTATTGTAAAGCCTCTATTTTTTTCGTTAAGAAGTACAATACTATGACCATTCCACTACAAGATAAATATATCAGTTATAACTATGTAGATAGGGTCGTTTTCTAACTCTCCCTTCAGCTGTATGTACTTGCGCCGTCAGTGTGGTAGTGTCTCTAGGCTCTCCTGATGTTCTCAATGTTAGCATCGTTCTCATCAATTATCAACTGCTTAGAACCAGAGAACCCTATTAAGAACACCGCAAACGGCGTCGCGCATATCCAAATAAACCACTATGAACAAACTGCTAAATTCATGCTTCCGCAATTCGACAATGCATCAACATACGAGTCGTGAAACGACAGCCGCCATTACGCGATGGGGTTCGATGTAAGCTGGATTTACCGTATTCCCAGAATTGACCCCTTTTATATTACCTACGTGACGCATTTCGAAGAAGTGGTTTCAGGAGAGATTCGACAAGCTGTCACAATATGTGTGAAAATGGATACGGTTGAAGGGAGGGTATATTAAAAATGTGTCCATCTATCGATTGTAGCAGGTTTATTTTTTTGGAAAAAATTCAAGTGTAATTCAATATCTGATGCCGCTCGTGCAATGTCATGCAATCGGCCTCCAAACACTCTGACATTGGTTTACGGAGAATAAAAAAGCGAGGAGGAAAGCGAGAATGTGTCGTTATTGTTGCGGAAAAGCATGTTTAAATTGTATTTACTCCAAAAAGGCATTCAGGGAATGTTCAATTTTCTGAAAGAAAATAGTTTTTTTTCTGTCTCCAAAGATACGCCACTGACAAGATATATAACATTTATTGAATTTACAAGTCACTCAACAACCCATTTAACACTTTATTAACTTTGCTTGATGCCCTCCTTAAAATTTCTGCTCTTTCATAAGAACTTCTTTCATCCTCTTACCAAAAAAAAACAACTTAAGGAAAGGCAAACAACTTCAGTGTAAACTTACTTATCTCAATATGGCATTTTCGTATACGTTAACAGGCGAGTTAAAATCAGCTAAAGATAAAGGGGTGGGGGGGAGGGGGGGAAGCCGTTATTAAAGTTACTTCAGTTATTTCAACACATCTCATTTCGTTAAAGTTATTATAAGTTTCCCGAATTTTTCTGCACTTCCTTAATTAATCAAAAAAAACGAAGAAAAATCGTCAGCGGAAAAGAAAAAATAACGGAAAGTCAACGTGAATGGAATGAAATCCCAAACTACAAATGAAAAAAAATAACGAAAGAATGTAGGAACTTTCAAAAGAAATAGAAATACAATTTCAGTAATGAAAGTTTAAAAAAAAAAAACTCCAGCAAAGGTGGATGACTTATTAGAACTGTTCTTGAATGACAAACTGTAACCAAAAGAGCTGAAAACATTTGTAACAAACATCTTTAATAAATGAAGAAGTACAAACAAATGCTAAAAAAGTATCCAAAAAGCATGAAGGAAGAAAGTATCCACAAGACATCCAAACAGTAAAATAAAAAGATAAAAGAAAAGCGCCAGAAAGCAAACAATAAAGAAACAATACAATAAAAGGAAGTGAAGCAAGTCCAACATAAAATAAGATCTCGTTTTCAAAGGTTTTAACAGAGAAATCGATATAAAGAGTGGTGCTCCAAATCGATGAAGCTAAAATGGCTTAAATGCCAATCTGGAATCGCAGTTTAAAAAAAAAATAATTATAAAAAGAGTGAAGTTTTAGGTAGAATAATCGAATTAAGATTGAATCCCTCCCTCGATCAAGTAACATTTTAATTTTTTTCAGAAATATACACGAAAAAATAATAATCGATAAATACAGAACGACGAGTAAATTAAATTAGATCGTGAAGAATCCGAGACAGAATGGTACTGAAAAGAAGAGGAAACCATACCGAATTAAAACTGCTATTGTCAGAAGTACAATCTTGCGCTTTCTAAATAAACAAAAGGAAATAATGAAATATTAAATTAATGTTTGTCAAAAACCAATTAACCTTTTCGAAAGAAAAAAAAAATCTGTTTATATTAATATTAACTTGTTTTTTTTATTCTTACTTTGTAACCGTGATAAATAGCTATTGAATAGTGAAATTATTTGATGCAGACGTAAAGAAGTTAAGCAACTTCAACCTTTTCTCATGATCTAATATTTATTATTATACTAGAAGAGGTACCCGGCGTTGCCCGGGATAATTCCACTTGGATGTAAACAGAACAATCTCAAAAAATTAAATTAAATTTTGCAATATCTTAATGAAAATTCGAAAAAAATCTTTTTAAAGGCTCACAATGGCCGGACCTCTCCAAGGATGCCACTGTTAGTCTAAATAATTTCTTACTCACGTAATCTTACCTCAGATGTATACTTAGTGTTGTTGCAATTTCCACTCTTCTCTCGATGTGTTGAAGCAAAACTTGGCCATTCATCACTTTGTGCAGTCTAGCGGTCGCCGATTCTTCTATTTACTTGCTTCCCATTTGCTCAATACATCACGGAGCTAAAGGAGTGCTTCCTCTGTCGTCTTTCCACTCTTTCTCAATAGTCTGCTAACTCTCCATTATCTCCAGTTACTGATCATTTTTAAAGATTTTCAAGAAATTGTTAAGTACTAAGAACTCTTTTCTAAGAAAAGCCTGAATAACAGGAATTCTATGCATTGTTACAAATTGAAACTTATCCATATTACATCATCATTTAATGTTCATTGTTATAATTCTTGGAAAGATTGCTTTAACATTACATCATCATTCTGTGCTCATTGTTAAGCCCCGTTTCCACGAACCGAGTTTTTCTCGGTTCGGTTCGCGGAACTAGATCCGTAATCCCGTGGAACCGAGACTCGTTTCACCAACCGCGTTTGAAACTCGTTTGAAACTAGTTTCGTTCAAACGAGTTTTGAGAACTCGTTTCATCGACGAAACCAGTTTCGCATCGCAGGCTCGCATTTAATTTTCAAAATGGCGGAAAGTAGAAAGCGAAAGCAAATATAGCATCAATGTTCTGCATTGGTTTATCTGTTCATTGATATGCAGTAAATGCTTTAGCCGCATTAGTATAGTCACTAAAATAAATCTGCGTCTTTGTTGGGCATCCATATTTGTTGACAATCCCAAAATGCAATGCGTACTGCAGTACGAATAATCCCACAATGCAATGGGTGAAACGAGTTAGAAGTTCGGTTCGTGGAACAAGAGGGGAAGCCTAAAACTAGATCCGCGAAACTAGTTTGACGAATCGAGTTTCCCGAAACGAGAATTCTCAGTCCGTGGAAACAGGGCTTTATTGGTGAATTGCGCGTTGATACCATTGTTGATGCAAACACAATGGGCCTATTGTTGCACAAACTTTGCCTTGCATTGTTGGTCATGAGATATATTGTTGGTTCATGCAGTGTGCTTGTGAATTGCGTGCTGATACCATTGTTGATACCTATTGTTGTACAAACTTTTATTTGCATTGTTGGTCATGAGATATATATTGTTGGTCCGAGCAGAGTGTTTGTGAATTGCGTGTTGATACCATTGTTGCAAAAACTTTGTCTTGCATTGTTGGTCATGCGATATTTCTCATTAATATGCCCTGCTATAACCATGAATATCGATTTTTTATCAATAATTATCATTTTTTCGAAATCTGAAGTAGACAGTGACCTTCCTCATGCTTTGAAGGTCATGTGGCGAAATTTCATCAAGATCGGAATAAAACTGTAGATTTGTATAAAAAACGTACACACAGACCCACAGACGCACAGACCCACAAACATCCTTCTTTATATATATAGATAGATTACCTAGGTGGGACCACGAAACTACAAGCTTCCCAATTCCAGAGATCTATTCATGAATTTTACGCTTCATTGAAATTAATTCAATTTGCGTTTCTTTTAAGATTAAAATAAAAACTAAAAAAAAAAAAAAAGAATTGAAGAATCCAGTAGAAAAAAAGCTAAAAAATGCATTTCAGAGCCACAAAGAAACCTAGAATGGCCCCGAGCTCAAGGAATAACTGGCAGTCAAACGAGTACTATTTGCCCATTGCAATCACAAACAATCATCTGCTTTGGGCGCTGTCTGGAAAGACAATGCCGAATATTTATTTTGACTAGTGAGTTTAGCTGGTTATTCAAGCTTTCCAAAAATAAAAAAATGAGCGTTTCAATACCATAGTAACCGCAGAGGATTGTGGTTAAAGCAGTTGTGGTTTATGAACGAACACAATTTCTATATGCATTAGATCCAATCCGAAATCCGTAGCAAAGAAAAGCATAGAACTACAACCACAATTACGGCATCCGTCATTCAAATAGTTATAGACTTTTTGTATCTGGCTAACGTGTAAGATCTAAATATTGTAAGATATAAGGCATAATCGGCGAGTAGACATCTTGCCATTGCTTTCTAGCAGAAATCCGATTAGAGGTACTATAAAAAAACAAATACAAAGGGCGTTCAAATTGGGCCTGGACTTTATTTTTTGTAAATTTCATTGTTGTTTGTGGTAAAAATCTAAACTTTCATTGTTGGGATGGCAACTACCACCTGTCATGCAAATGCAGTACCACTCATCCGGTTGCAATGATAACCGATTGTTTGTTTAAACAAACTAGCGAACAGCGATGTGACGACCAAAGTGAAACAACGAATAATCAAAGTTTCTCCACAACGAAGGTGCAAAAGCATCCGAAATTCATCAGAGACTTCAAAGACAGTTCACCGAGTCATGTTTGTCTCGATCGTCCGTCTTTGCTTGGTTCCGAAAGTTTGAAAGAGGGCGAGAATCGATCAATGGCATCATCGCACGAACAAATAAGCTGATAAGGGACAACAGGCGGATTCATGTCCGAGAATTGGCTTCAATACTAAACATCGGCACTGGCAGTGTGGAGACCATCTTCCACGATAAGCTGAAATTCAACAAGGCCAGATGGGTCCCTAAGCAACTCTTCGAGAATGACAAAACCACCCGGGTGGAAATCTGTTCCATGCTGCTGCAGTGATAGGATAGGGAAGGTAACAGCTTCCTAAGGCGTGTTGTGACTACCGACGAGACATTGATTCATCACCATATTCCTGAAAGCAAGCGCGTGAGCATGGAGTGGCGACACACTGAATCACCACGACCCAAGAAATTCAAGATGACACCGTCGGTAACGAAAGTGATGGCGACTGTATCTTGGGACATTAATGGTATCATTCAAGTCGATTTTCTGGAAGAACGCTCGAACCATAAATGCACCCTACTACTGTGACATTTTGAGGACGTCCCTAAAGTCGGCACTAAGGAAAAAGCGACCAGGACTCCTTACCAGTATTGTTTTCTGCAAGACAATGCCAGACCACACACAGCCAAACTGACTACGGAACTCAAATGGGACATCTTACCACATCCTCCATATAGTCTGGATCTCTCCCCGTGCGACTATCACCAGTACGGACCATTGAAAGAGTTCTTGAGAGGGCAGAGGCTCGGCTCCAATGAGGAAGTGAAAAGGGCTGTTCTGACGTGGTTTCGACATGAGCCTGATTTTTTACAGAACCGGTATCCAGATACTTCCAGAAAGCTGGAAAAATGTTTAGAGAAGCAAGGAGAGTTCTTTGAGAAATAATTGGTGTGTGCGGTTTTTTTTTGCAGTTTCCTGATTTAATAAAAAAAAAAAGTCCAGATCAAATTTGAACGCTTCTCGTACACACACCGGCGAATGAATTAGAAACCTTCGTTCAATTTGGTATTGACCCTCCTTTGGCTGTAATTACAGAATATACGCGGCTTGGCATGGACTCTACAAGGTGTTGTAATGCAGGTAAGGTAATCGCAGTCCATGCATTCGTCAGAGAGACCTTCAGGTCCTGCAGAGTAGACGGAAGCGGATGCCTTCGACGAATGTCTCTTTCCAACATGTCCCAGACATTCTCGATCGGATTCAAATCCGGACTTTGCGCTGGGCACGTTAGATGTTGCAACTCAGTGTCATGTTCAGAAAACCACTCCTGAACAATTCTTGCTCGATGGACAGTAGCATTGTAGTCCATGAAGAACCCGTCACCATTTGGGTACAAGTGCATCATTGCAGGATGGACTTAATCTGCAACAATGTTCAGGTAGCTTTGGCTTTCCCCCGATCAAGGGGCCCTTGCCATACCAATAAAACATGGCCCATACCATGACACTTCCTCCTGCAGCTTGCACTGTGTTCACAACACATGAGGGCTCCATCGCTTCATGGGGCTGCCGCCAAATTCTTTGCCGGCCATCGGTGCAAAACAATGTGTAACGTGACTCGTCCGACCACATCACCTTTATCCAGTCGTCTACTGTCCAGTCACACCGTTCTTTACACCACTGCAGGCGAACTTTCCGGTTTGTTGCTGACACCAGGGGCTTCTTCACTGGCATGCAACTTCCCATCCCTATTCGCTTCACTCTAGGCGCATTGTTCTGGAGAAGATGGGTTGCGATGATCCTTCATTGAAGTCTGCCGTCAGTTGCTCCACAGTAGACCTTCGGTTTTGCCACATAATCCGTCTCAGACGGCGTCGGTCCCTGTCTGTGTGATTGTTTTTGATCCACGATTCTGCCGTTTCGACAACTTTTGTGGATTCCATTTCCACACATTGAACACCATGGAGACCTGATCTTTTGAGATACCGGTCAGTTGTACTCCTTTTTGGAACTCAGACAGATCTGCTGTTTTCCCCATTCTCCTCAACTTGAGCAGCTGCAGCTTATTCCTATCTTGTACCTGCAACTTGGAATGAGTATGTACCTCACATGATTGCATTTCTTTGCATATCACAATCCTTTCTGACCTGTGACCCCGCTTTACATATCAGTACAGTAATTCATCACGGGTTTCTAATTCATTGGCCAGTGTGTGGAAAGACAATGCCAACATTTACTTTGTCTATTTAGTTTAGCTGGTTATTCGAGCATTCCAGAAAAAATGAGGGTTTCAATACAATACTAACGCAGAGGATTTTGGTTAAAGCAATTGTGGTTTATGAATGAGAGCAATTTGTTTTTTTATTATTGTTTTTTTTTATTTTATTCATTGTAATCCAATACGTCCATCCAGAGCCTATATGGACTGAGGCCGACGAGTTGGGTCTCTAGATGGACCTGGATTAACGACTGCTGTATGATGGTCACAGCAGCCGGGGGGGGGGGGGTAAAGATCGTGAATCACGGATGGTCACCCATCCAGTGATTAGCCGTGCCTGATGTAGCTTAACTTCACTGATGTTGTGTTTCAGTGAAAGCCCACCAGGCCACGGCCTCCCCTATATGCATTAGAAACGATCCGAAATCCGTAGAAAAAAAAAGGCATAGAACTACATCCACAATATTTTCAAATAGTTATAGATTTTTTTATATCTGCCTACCGTATAAAATCTAAGTCGACATCTTGCCATTGCTTTCCAGCAAAAATCCGATTAGAGATACTATAAAAAACAAATACAATCTCAAGTATTTAAAAAACATTTCAGGATACAATGAAGTGTATCATGCCGACAATGTTTTTATTTTCCAAAGTCAAAAATTTAACTAATTTAAATTCTTAACGTTCTTATTTTAATTAATTTAAATTTAAGATGCACACACAGTCTTTTCAATACACGTACTAAGACATGACGACGTCCTGATACCAAGGATGTCGCTGAAAATTCTTGCAGAAGCTCCTTTCAGGGATCTGATTCATTGATATTCATATAGAAGCAACCTAGAGCCCCTTCATCTTCTACCATCACTGCCTACAAAAAACTTTGGTTATATTATGCTGACTAAGCATAAAAATAAAATTACCTCCAACGAATTACCACTATCTTTAGCAGAACTTAAAAATAAGAATTTAAAAGTGCATGTCACTGTCAATGAATTAAAAACCTTGATGGAAATCATTGCAATGAGCACTTAGCGTATTAATGCAAGTCACGTATCTGCCTCTGCAATTATTTGAAAGTGCTGTTTAGGAATCAATAGTGCTAGAGAAAACGAAGTATCTTTCTTGTGTGAAAAGCATATCATTGTGGGCGCTCATTTTGCTGAAGACGGGAATTTCATAAACTCCGAACTGAGTGGAATTTCAAAAGGCGAGTTCTCGAAAATGTTCAGTGCATGGAAAAATAATTCATATTCCTGGTAAAAGAGAAGTGATCAGTATTCAATGCAGTAAGGAACGACTTCATACGGAGGTAAATGATCGGAAAAAAGTCGGGTGGCCGGACGAATCACTTTACATCGCATTTCGTATGAGAGCATCGCATGGACTTTGTATAGAGTCCAAGGTTCTGGAGAAGATATAACTTCTAGGATTTGTAGAATGGATTATTTTCACTGATGTTCACTGAGTCGTCTGAATGAATTCAAACTCCAGCATGTTAGTCGTTACAGTTCCCGCTGCTACAATGATTAGAATTTTTACAGTCAATGCCTATACGGTGTTTTTCGAATATCCCCACAGGAAAGTCACATGGCGTTATGTTTGGGAACTAAGGGAGAGGCAATAATAGAGAGACATGTCCCGATTCCCAAAACGACCTATTTAACGTTGGAGGCATGGTGGAAAGAATGGAGGTTGGATTCCTTTCTTTCCACCATGGTTGGAGGTAGGAACGTTCAGAAATCGGCGAACCTAATTACCAGTATGGCATATGTAAGGAAGTAAAATTCGATATGCAGATTTCTCTAGGTAAGATATACATCACTATGAAGTTTGGACCGAAGTAGGGTCGGAGCTACGAGGGTTGCGGTCATATGGTCTGTAGAAACTATAAACACTTTCAAATGGAAACAAATGGTATGTGATAACTCATTCAATCGGAATTTATGATAAAAGAAAGAATGTAGGGTTCTTTTCCGTTTTCTAATCTCTACGTTCAAGAAAACCAAATTTTTGATTAAGAAAAGGGAGCAGGTCTTCCACAAGTCTGCTTCTTGATGGGATTAATTTCTTGTTATTTTTGAAAGTATGTATTCTTAAGTTTCTCCGAGATTTCCAAACTCTGCAGTATTAGAGCAGGAGAGCATAACCACGGACGGAGAAACTCGAAGCTTATGTCTGTCCTACCATGTGATCGATATGTACAATTCTGTACTCAGATATCTGCTTCATACGTAGCATTTCATGGTGAATAACAGGAACAATATACACGATTTTTTCTCGGTAAATTCTGTGAATGGGAGGAGGGGGTGAAGCACGATCCTCCACGTACCTCCTGCTAGGAAATAGAGGCTAGTCTTCAACAAAAGAGCGCCTAATTCATTAGCCGGGAAGTTGGCATTGTGGTTACAATCCCTTTTCCACTAAGACAGACTGTGGTGAAACTCCGTCCTACTAGAAAACGATGTTCTTACTATCTTCCCCTAATTACACCAACGTCCACAGCTTACTTTGGTTAGCTTTCAATATAATAGTTCAAAAATTCAAAACGGCAGAAAAACATGTGATCCGCTTTTTTTATCATTCGTTTGATAGAAATAAACCTGGATTATTGGATTTAAAGTCATCGCATGTAATTTATTTAATGAAATTTATTTACACTTTTCTTACGCTGGCTATAAAGAACTGTTACGATCAAGGACTGATCACCGATACAAATCTAAACCCGTTCTAAGTAATTTAACTCAGTCAGGTTATGCACACGAAATAAAATAAATTTACGGGTGTCCTTAGTATCGCTCGATGGCGCTGTGGTCGTTGTCACGTGACCCGTTTCTTCCGGTTCGTATTCGCTTGTCGCATCTGTGTTTTTTTCTTTAATCTGTGCTATTAATCTGCATCGCAGTTTCCATTGCAGGAGGTTGGAACGCAGAACATTAAGATCAATTCGTAACCACTCAAGTTAAAACGCTTTCAAAGACCCTCCACTGTTCGCGGTCAAGTCTTTCCGAGGGCCCATTTAAATAGGCCAAAGCCACAAAAATCCATAAGCGATGCGTCCGGCGACTTGACGGGCAAGTCGCTGAATGGAATGAAGCGGATTCCGGTATCTTCTTGCAAGCGTTCCAGGAACAGGCGATGTGATTCGACGCCTTGTCTTGGTGCAGCCATACTTTGCTTACCTCTCTGACGTACAAACAGGGGATGTCACGGGTAAATATGGGGATTAGAACGTTAGTCTGGTAATACATTACACTAATTTAGGCCTTTGACTCAACTCCGTGTAAAGTTAACATGCCGTTGTAGTTGTATCCCGCTACGATCATAAAACCTTTTGAAAATGTTTCCTTGCATTCACGGTACCATTTTCTGATATCCTTAGAACTCCTTGGGAGGTAAGAAAATGGCTCGGCTCTTGTTGCAGTCGCTTAAATAAACATACGACTCATCTTGTGTGACCACGTACCGTACTTCCACTTTTCATCCACCAGGTATCGTTCATAGAGTCCACGACAGTTGGGCCGTCGCTCTTGAACATGGAGCAGAAACAATTATGAACTGGCTCTTGTGTCGCTTCTCCAGTTGTAAATCACGGTTGATAATTGTGTTACTGTGCCCATAGATGTCCTTACCTTCTGTGCAATGGTCTGCTGTGTTGATGAGTTACATCGGGTTATGAGAATACGAACTCTCCGGACGATGTCAGGGATATGGCTAGTAGATGGTCTCGGATTGGCCTGCTTTTTACCCTCAGGAATGGCGCTGCTTCTTGTTTTGTGTCACGTGTTAAAAGGATAAAGTCACGGATCGTCTGGAACATGCATTTCTGGCGGAAGGAAGACGACTGTGGGAATGAGAAGTGGTCATGTGATCGGGGAGAGAGAATTGAGGGACGACAGCGAGCGACGCCTAAACCTCGCCAAGGGAGGAAAATCATCTTCCCAACAATGAAGGAGATCAACGATATGTTATGCAGTTAAAAACTACTGGTGTTTCTCTAACGAACAAAGCCCCATCGGAGGGAAGTGCAGTCTCAGGAGAGATTCCACGAGAAACTTCTCCACGCGGCGGGCACGAAAGGAGAAGAGAAGTCCCATCAAATTATTAGCGCACAGATTCGAATTGTTATTTCTTCGAATTACTTATACAAAGAGACATGCCCCGATATTACCCGTTATTTTAACCTACCGAACTGTGACTTATTAACCTTAAGCAAAGTTATTTCACGTTAGCGTCCAATTCTTTGTTACTAAGAAGTAATTCTTTGTCTTCAAGTTTCGCCTTCGCATCCGCTGGGCGAGAGCTTTCTACTTTTTAATATAGTGGCGTCCTTTCCAGGAGACAGACTGCTCGCTTTAGTTTCTGCCTCTCTTCGGTTGAGATATAGCAAGCGAAGATCAATTCAGATGATCGTCAGAAAAATGCATTGGGGCTCCGTTACTTGACCGGAGCGGCATCCCCAGCATCGTAAATTTGTGTTTATTGTACTTCAGTGCGACGATTGAGTCACCCGGATATGTGCTCATCTTATATTAATTTAGTGTGTGGGTGTGCTTGTGCTTAGAGAGCTTAGCCTCCATAGTTATGGTGATAGGGCTTATATAAAATTATTTGCGCAGATAAGTAATCTGCAAGTAGTGACGAGTCGAAAATTTCACCATGGCCAAGAAAGAGTCATTCGGAACAAAGACCAAAAGTATCACCTAGCCTGCATTGCTCAAAGAGTCAAATTTCTTCCAAGTGCTATGGTGTATGATACTCTTTGCTTTCATGGCCTTGGAAGTCTCTGCTTCATCAAGGGGAGTGTCAACAGTGCTTAGTACAAAAATAATGGCAAATCATCTGATTCCTACTACTCAATTTTTTATGGCAATGGTGATTTTATTAATTCCCTTGCTATACATTTAAATATTCAATGTCCTGGCAACAAGTTCAGGTGCTAAAATGGCCTGGGAATAGCCCGGACATGAATCCTATTGAGGAGATATGGAACATCATGAAGAAAATTTCAAGTTTGAAGCAACCAACTTCAATGAGCTTCAAACTATTGTCCGAGACGTTTGGTGTAAAATTACAAAAGAAGAATGCCAAAACCTAATTGAATCTATGCCAAGGCAAATAAAGGCAGTTGTCAATGCCAGAGGAGGCTGGACTAAATACTAAATTTGTAAATTTGTATAATTTTTTCATATATAATTTCAAATTTCCAAACTTTTGTCTCTGTTGTTATTTACTCTTATTTTTTATACTGTTTATTACTAACTTGCTTGTTAATATACATTACTTTAGACATAAAAATGAATGACAAAGTCGATTTTTTAATTATTTTTCCCTATATTTAGCTACTTACCTAATATTTTACTTTTTTAAATACAAATAGTCGCAATAATTAAAAATTTCCAAGCTTTAGACCTGGAGGGTAATAAGTTTCCTCTCTGTTTCTCATTTTAACACTTGGCATTTGCCAATGTTATTTAGTACACTTGATATCCCTTCTTGGCAACTACGAAGCCTCGCTTCTTGTGTCATTTCATAATTTCGGAATAGCGTCGGAAAAGGCTCTTATGTAGCCCTCCCAATATCTATCAATTTTCGGTGGCATAACTCAATGTTTTTAGTTCGATGTTCTAATACTAACTATTTCATTACCTGCCCTAACAATACTTCACATGATAACGCAGTGAAATGAATGCGCTCACCGCATATAATTAAATATGCTAATCACTATAGATTCCTAAAAACCCTCTGTATAACTTTGATTGTGAAATGCTTCTTTCATCGCATTTATTTAGCTTTGGTAAATCAAATCTGGTAAATCGGATTCTTAGCTTGATAGACGAACAGCTTATGTAATAATCAAAATAAAAATTAAACAATATCGAATTGAAATCGTAAATTTAATTGGACATCGCAATAATTTTGGAAATGCATTTAAAATTAAACTTTTCAAAGCCATTAAAAAAACACTGAATTGTAGA
Organism: Rhysida immarginata; assembly: GCA_023313115.1. Taxonomy (NCBI): domain Eukaryota; kingdom Metazoa; phylum Arthropoda; class Chilopoda; order Scolopendromorpha; family Scolopendridae; genus Rhysida; species Rhysida immarginata. The sequence goes on along the minus strand of JAHWFO010015474.1, from coordinate 419,326 downwards.
TAGGAAAAAAAAGAGAAAATATTTTTGAAATTGAGAAAGGTGCTTCTTTCAATGATGATGAATTAAAAAAACAGTTTTCAAAGCAAATCTTAAATAAAAACCGCCCTCTCTACCCTCCTGCATTAAAAGGATTCGTCGAAAATATTGCTTCCTGTTTTTTCCTCAGTTTTCCACCGATGCTTTCAACGCTTTCAATTCGATTTTTTTTCTTCAGTCGGTTCCTGGTTAAAAGTCTTTTTTAAAAAAACTTTCCTCGCCATTGCATCTCTTTTGCCAATAAATGTTTCACGGATATGATCCTCAATTCTTTATTCAAACCCCCTGTGTTCGTTCGTTCTTTCTCACGTGGTATCTCCACCACCTTCCCGCTGCTTTCGTTTCATTTTGAAAATTTGTGATATTTGCTTTCTCTTTATTCGTGCTTATCTTTTTCACAAAATTTCTTCACTTCTATCTTTTCTTAACCTTTTCTTTTCAGATCATGTGCTCTGTAATGCATTTCTTTATACGTTTATTTTGCATCTTCGCCTCAATTTCAGGAACTATCTTTATTAAACAACAAACACCAAACAGGGAAATGTTAAAGAAGAACGTCTAAGAGACAATATGAAAATTGTCACTGAAAATTCTGATTGATATTGAAGTGATAGGATTCAATTCCTCGGCATTCCAAGGATTCCTTTCCTAATCCATCCCAGCGATTCCTATTGGGCTCGGAGTATTGAGCTAGCCAATCCAATACTTGTAAGTTTACGTCTTCAAACCTGCTAATAAAAAAACAGCTTTTCGCCCAACTACTACCACAGAGTAAGAAGAATGTAATTGTCCAGAATATTCAGATATCTTGAGTTTTCGTGATTCCGTCAACCACAGCGGGAACAAGACCAAATAACCAGAAAGACGACTATCACATTTGGGCCACCATGAAGCGTCGCTGTTTAGACAATACACTCCAGTAGATACCGTTCTCTTGCTTTTTTCTATATCTAGGTTCGGCTATCTGACTGGAAAGTGGCACACCGTGGCTGGGCGCTCCACCACAGTTAATGTCAAAACTGCGTTGACATGCAATCTTTCCTTGCATCAAACAAGAAATCTCGTGTTGTCAATGATGATTTTTGGCTTACCGGTATAGTCGCCCGTTGTAGCCTAGAGCATGAGCTAACCGTGGATATCGCTGCTTGCTGAAGTTCTGAAAATAGTTTTGCTTCCATGGTATTCGCTTCTGACGGATCAACTCTGTCTTTACCGAAGACTGTGCTATATCGCCCACCACATTTTTGAATAACCATCACCTGTCTATTGATATGGGCAGGTTAACTTACACCCTAGTATAGGTGGATCAGGCCCCATGTGCAAATCATCGAGTTGCTAGAACGACGGCATATTCATTTGTTTCTACAGTATAAGGACATTTTTATTCATGCGCTCAACACGTTTTTATGTAAATTATGGAACAGCAAACTTTTAGAGGTCTCGATTTCAAATGATTTCAGTGCGTTTTCGTTTAACACGATGAGATAGCCGGGTTTTTAATGACTTTCTGGGAATCACATTTTTTGACAAAGAATTCTACCAATTCTTACATGTGTAAAACGCTAAATAGTTTATTAATTTTATTTTCACCATCATTAACCCCCTTCGGTCACCGTGACAACATATGTTTCCAACTTGTATATTGGAACTTTACCTTGTCAAAAATGTAGTGTTTTATTATGTACTAGAAGAGGTACCCGGCGTTGCCCGGGATAATTACACTTGCACAAACTTTTCCTTTCATTGTTAGTCATGAGATATATATTGTTGGTTCATGCAGTGTGTTTGTGAATTGCGTGCAGATACCATTGTTGATACCTATTGTTGTACCAACTTTGCCTTGCATTGTTGGTCATGAGATATTTCTCATTAATATGCCTTGCCATAACCATGAATATCGATTTTTTATCGATATTTATTATTTTTCCGAAATCTGAGGTAGACAGTGACCTTCCTCATGCTTTAAAGGTCATGTATGCGAAATTTTATCAAGATCGGAATAAAACTGTAGATTTGTATAAAAAACGTACACACAGATCCACAGACCCACACACAGATCCACAGACGCACAGACCCACAAACATCCTTCTTTATATATATAGATAGATTGTAAAATTTCATACTAACAAGGAGAGGGCCCCAACGAACAATCGAGTTTTTTAATGCTCTTTGGTAGGATGGTAGTCTGATATGTCCTTTTCGTAAAACCAAGTCCGCAGCCTCCAACTTGGCCTTATTTTCGAGAAAATCCCTTTTAAAGTCTATGTTATATAACTAGTGTAAACTGTACCTTAATCATCACAACAGCGGCAGCCAAACAGGTAACGTCGTGGCGTACAAATCACGAGATCGTGGGTTCAAGTCCACGCGTTGACTTTTTTTTTTTTTTTTTTTTTGTTTTAATTTTTATAACGCTGCTTTTAAAGAGACAGTAATTATAGCGTACAGATTTTTTTGTAAAAATAAATCTGATTATATATAATATCAGATATATGTAACATTTGATTGTATTTATATCAGATACGCCTGGTATGCTGCCAAATTGAAGCCTACAAAAGAAAATTTTTTGAATGTAAATCAAATTTCTTTTCCGGAATGCATGAAAAAGGAAAACTGCAACTGCAAAATTAGTCCTAGATTCAACCAATGTTCTTGGTGTCGCACACATTTGTTTCAAATGTTTTTTTGAAGAATACCATCCAGCACGATGTATTCGGCAAGCCTAACTGTAAATATTCTACAACTTCGAAATTATTTGTTAAAACGATTATTTTACGTTATTTTATTATAGCGCCCAATATGGGCAAGAAGCAAAGACATCAAAACCTGAACATAAGAAGAAATGAAAAGTTAAACATTAAAAAATTTGATTTTTCTTTAAAAATAAAAATCACTTATGAATTATTTACACTTTTATAACAGAAATTATTATCATAATTAGTTGAAAATGTGTTCCTTATTGCTCTTACTTGTTAAAAATATTTTTTCATTATAACAGCATATTACAACAGAAAAATATATTAAGAAGTGGACGATAGCACAGTTACAAAACATTAAAAGAAAAAATAAAGAAAAAGCCTAACACGGGTGGATTCGAACTCGAGATCTTACAATTCGTACGCCATGACGTTACCTGTTCGGCTGCTACTGTTGTGATGATTGCGAAGGTACAGTTTACACTAGTTATCAAGGGGTTAACAACCCCCAGACTTTAAAAGGGGTTTTCTCGAAAATAAGGTCAAGTTGGAGGCTGCGGACTTGGTTTTACGAAAAGGACATATCAGACTACCATCCGATCAAAAGGCATCAAAAAACTCGATTGTTCGTTGGGGCCCTCTCCTTGCAAGTAAATGACATGAATAAAATCTGTTGATTTTCTTAAAAACATATATATTTCATTAACAAATGTAGACATACATGTAAAAAAACAACAAAAAAAAATTAATAAATAAACATGTGCCGGTTATGTTTAATATAAAGGTATCAACATAATAAATGTACAAAAAAATTTTTACAACCGAGTTTGAAGTCTGTGTCTGAAATGGCTATGCATCTTGCAAATAATTGGGTTGTTTTTATTTTACTATCAGAATGGAGCGAGTATTTTTTAATGAAAAGACGTCAAAATTATTTTTAAAATTATTCAAGTCTCTGGTTGTCTTCTTAGACGTTAATATGTAAATAGCATTCTTATGTAGCATTACTTCCTAACGCAAAATTTTTTTTCTTCTTACCTTCAAATTATCCGGAAGCTCTGTCCTTCCAGCATAGCCGGGATTCATGGTAATAAATATGGCACAAGACAGTCTTAGAGAAATTTCGGTACCTTCAAAAACAAACACCTCCACCTATATCAAATAAAAAGCATTATTTTAATTGAAAGATTTTAATTAAATGTCATTAAACGTCTTTCGCAAATCATAGCTAACAGAAATAAGTGAAAAACATCGTTAAGGTCACAAATGATTTTTTTTATTATTTCCCAAAAAATTTCAATAAGGAACAGCTTATAATACTCCAAAATGTAAAAATATTTCTGGATTTAAATATTTTTACCTATATTCAATTTTTCTAACCCAAATTTCAATGGTTAAAATAAGAAAATTAAAAAACACAATTGAGAAAAAAAATGTTAATTTAAGATACAATGATAGTTAATTCGAAATGCGATAGAAAATAACTGAATTTTTAAAACCTAGAAGAATGAAAGTCCCATACATCCCATTCTTCAATTAATATTCATGTTCAAGGAAATTAATATTTATGTTTAATCAATGCTTTATTTGTAACTGGCTTAATTATTTACTATTCACCGGGCGATATCTCACTGAACTTTAGATAATAGAATTTTTCATCGCGGGGATATGCTGTTGTCCTATTGCCTATGCACTATACGAAATTAATGTTGTAAAAGAAAAAGTGAAGAACACACAACATTTCTATCTTCAATTCATGACTGAAGGTCATTGCTAATGAGATTTCTTATTAAGTAGGGGGAAGCATTTTGTCGAAAGAGCCACTTTAATAAGCACTCAACGTTGTCAGTAAAATTTAATAATCTACGAGGGTTATTCAATAAAGACTGATCATAATTTATTTTGTCCAAACATATTCATATTCATAATATTGGCGGTCTTTTTCAAAGTAACTCCACATTGGATGTGATGCACTTGTCTCCGCTCTTAAAGTCAGGCCTAATCATACAAATCGAGATGATTGTATGAGTTTCACATACAAAATTCTGCGGCATTTTGAGTTTGACATACCTCCAGAATTTTTAGTACGTATCTATATTATCGTCCAGCTAACAGAAAAACTTGATTGAATTCTGGGTCAATCTTCTTCCGTCGTTTTTATAAGGAAGAACATCTTAATCTTCCAACTCTGCTACAGAGAAGAACAGACTCTCCGTGGCCTCGGCAGAATATTTGTTCAGTAAAAGCAATATTTTAACGCAGCATCCTTTTTTATCGCGTGTCACCTTCGTTTCTACTTGCACGGCTGTTATAAAGAAGCACAGCTGAAACTAAAGTAATGAATTTAGCACCACGTGTAAACAATTCAATGTAAAAGACTTTTTTTTTTAACCATTATTTGATTCGTCATATATAATGCATTTCAAATAAAAAGAAACAACGAAAAATTCAGAAATAAGGTTTCCCAATAATAAAATTAATAAAAAAAATTTCTGCAATTAAATAATCATCTAAATTATTATTGACAATACAGTCAAGTGCAAATTGTTAAGGTCGGATCATAATCTTACCTAGTGTTTAATTTCAACTAGTTACTTGAAAATATAATAATGTGAAAAATAATTAACATAAGTTCAATTTGTCGTGAAAAAAAAAATTCTCATTTGCAGGTTGTTTAAACTTAGAGAATCACCCCTTGATTATAAAACAAGACTTAGTTGTTTTCATTATTTCACACTTGAATAATTTATTGCGATTACTGGAATTATTTTGTTTAGTCGAAATAATAATAAGCAAGGAAAAAGTCCTTTCCGTTGCAGAACAAAACAAAATTTTGTTATTTCATGACTGTGGTTTGTCATCCAGATAAATTGCAGAAAAAAATCAATAGATTTAAGACAGCTGTTAAGAGGCAAGCACGGCTTCACTTAGCTGAGGAAGGTTGAAGAACCAGAACAACTGTTCCATAATCATTTTCCGCCAGGAAAAAAAATATTAGTTTGGATGGATGGGCCAGACGACATGCATTTCTACCAGCATAATTTTAGAAAAGAGAGTGTGTATTTCTCCAAGCACCAACAAGGAGATGGCTCACTGATGCTGCGGGCAGGCATTGCATAGGTTGGAGAGCTCAAATTGGCGTTTGTTAAAGGACGACAAAATAGATTTAAGCTACATCAATACTTTGCAAACTCATCTCCTGCCGGAAGTAGTAAAACTTGCTGCAGTAAACTATTTTTTTTTCAATAAGATGGTGTGTCGATCCAGTGTCGTTTGTCACGAATGATGTCAACGTTCTAAGGGATGATGGTTCGTCTAATTTATCGTGGTTTTTTTTTATTTATTTTATTTATTTATATATTACAAATTTTTTACAACAACAATATAAAAGAAAAATCAAATAAGAAATTAAGTAATATTGTATCCAAAGAATAAAAAGGCGCCCAAAAGGCCAGTGGGCCTGTCCAGGGGCTCCATAAAACAATTATAAAATAATCTAAAATTATATAAATTTGTATGGCATTAAACGGCAACGACAATATCAACAACAATAATAATAGTAATGATAATTTTTTATAAGTAAAAACATTACAATATAACCAATAATATTAGTAATAATTATAATAATAATCGAAACAGTAAAATAAACAGAGGACTGTGTAAATCGGTTTTAGTTAAGAGTAAACAGAAGTTAAATCAGAAGTAATTAGGCCCGAGCGAATGTTTCTAAGGAGATGACGTTTAAAAAATTGAAGAGAAGTTGCCTCCCGAAGTTCCACAGTTAATTTTGACCAACAGATAGCTCCGGAAATCGAAATTGATCTCCTTAAGTAATTCACTCTATAAAATGGGATTACTATTTTTTTCTCTCTTGTGAGATAGTGATGATATGGACTGATAAACATAGGGGGTTTTCTAATATTATATATGTTATGCGTGATTTTTATTTATAAATTGAGCTAGTTGAATAAAATAAAGATCATCAAATTTTATTAAGTTGAAGTTTTTAAATTCTGAACTAACGGAAGAGAAAGCGGGCCTATTTAACAATATTCGTAAAAAACGTTTTTGAAGTTTAATTATAAGATTTTTATTTTTCTGTGTTGATGGACAAATTATTCATTTTTACAGTAAACAACATTGAAGCAAGCAATCCAGAACGTGAGATCAAATTTCATAACACGAGTTGAAAAAACTGTCAAGTTACATGACTGGATGCTGTATTGAGGTGATAAAAAAAAGCAAGGAGGCATGATCAATAAATAAACAATCCTGAATTAAGGCCTGACTTGAGTTTCTAACCTTATATAGTTTCAGATAGTGCCTTAAAATTTTGATGAATTATCATCAATAATTTAAATGCATCTGCGGTTTGGCGTGTAAGAATTCTCACAGATAATTCTTTATTTACTCTTTATAATTTTGCATGCACTATCTAAAAATGAGAAATTGTCGTTTTCACCACAAATAAGAAAGACATGTAAATTATTTTTCTTTTTGTTACTGTAGTTTCAAGTGAATACTTGAAATTAAACATTTTTGATATGAAATAATGTTTTTAATTCAATAGAGCAGATTATCATCTTGTCTTATCAATTTGCACCCGATTACAATTGTGAAAAATTCTTTTCTAAATTATTTTCTTAAAAGAGAAATCGAATAGACGCTGAAAAGAGACTTGCTTGCCTGGTGATGTGAAAGGGTTCATCAAGGACTTCGATAAGGCCTCCAATAAACCGTTTTTTGCAAAAAATTAAGTACAATTATTTGATTTCCCCTTTGTTAAAAAATTCTTTTATGTCGCGAAATAAAGAAAAGTTATCATCGTTTATAGGCTTATTTGTCTGTCTATACGAAGACGTTCAAGTGGACAAATATTATCCGAGAGAAGAAAGATGGGCATTGGCTTCCTGTCAAGACTTGAGTGAAAAGCTTATCTCGGCCGGAACTCTTCCCGCCTTTGGACATGGTCGAAGCACTCATAGTATCATCTGCAATAGCTTTCTTCCGTTTCGGCGTGATTTCCATTCGCCTCGTCGTTATCTTCTTCCTTCTCGCTTGTTGTTCTCGTGGCACCTTTTATTTTTTCTCTTGGTACTATCTCCTCACGTGACTTTTATCTTTGTTCAATGGCCTCATTAATTGGCAAGTAACTAAGTTAACGACTTAATAGAGTAGAACCCCGTTAATACGAGTTTCAAGAGACCGAGCAAAAACTACGTATTATCCAGGAAACTTATTATCCGGGATTGAAAAAAATGTTCGTCCATTCGCTGAAAAACTCAAAAGTGTTGTGTTACGAAATAAGCTTAAGACATATGCATCATTTTATACATTTTATTTATTTATTTCTGGAAAGAACTCTGTTATTTGATATGTTTAAATGATTGTATATAATTATTTGGAATTACATTCTTAAAAATACAATACCAGTGTAAAAGATCAGGTGGAATATTATCACTGTACAGAAGATATCCCGGAATCTCTCTAAAATCGACAACATACGTCTATTTGAAGGCTCAGACTTTCGATAACGTCTCTGCCTACGTCAATGTTGATGTCCAATAAAACCAGTCAGAATTCGCAGATCATCATCGAATATCGCATGACTAAAAAAATTTTGCAAACACATTGCAAATAATTAAGATTCCCAGAATGAATTTCTTAATTTTTTTGAGCTAAAAATTACGCATTATCCGGTATCAGATGCAAAAAAAGTACGTATTAACAGGTTGAATTTACATAGAAATAGTTTTCAAGGAGAAGGGACTAAAGGAAAACCACGTTTTAAGCGGGTTCACGTAATAAGCGGTCACGTATTAACAGGGTTCTACTGTATTTTTATTTTTCTGTTTTTTTTTTTATATTCATTAATTAAAGAATAACTCATAAATGTTCTACGAGGATTGTTTTTAATAAGCACTATATCATTAATATTTTCATCCATAATTTATTCATTAATTTCTCAGAATTATTTTGTTTCTGGGTAGCTTTTACTTTTTCACACATTAATCACTTAGGCTACGGCCATGCAGACGCGAATTTAGAGCGGGCGAGCGATTTCTGACGTCATCACGCTCGCGTAGATGCGATCATGCAGACGCGAGACACTCGAAACACCGTACGCGAGAGCAAAAATACGTTTCTCGCTCGTATCTGACACTGCTTGATTTTCTCGCTGTCTGCCAAATCTCGCTCAACGCTGCACATGCGCAGTAGTCCATTTTTATTGCAAGATATCTACTTCCACGTGAAATGGCAGCCATGTTTGTGAGAAAAATTCGCTTCTGTAGAATCACATACGGCGAGAAACGATGAAAGAGAGAACTTACAAATTCGCTCGCTAAACATAGCTTGCGAATGTGATGACGTAGGAAATCGCTCGCTCGCACTAAATTCGCGTCTGCATAGCCGTAGCTTCAGTCGTGCTTGCTGGATCTACTGACATGGCTGAATTTATAATAGGTTTGTTTATTCAGCAACTTAGAAATCTTTACCAACAGAAACGCAGTTAAATCGACTGTAAGAAAATAACTACCTCTTATAAGAAACAAATCTTTAAAGAGAAAATATTTACATAGAATAAATGAATAAACAATCGTATTTGTCTTCAGCAGCTATTGGTATGCTTTAAAAATGCAAAGTATACTTAAGAAAACGCATTACTAAAATTAACGTCAATTTAATTTTCTGGGGCAACGGATGAATTTTTAAAGCTTCAAAAAGATGACGTTTTAAGAACAAAGTTGCTCTTGAGCACCGAGTGGCTTAAGGTCACAACTTAAAGAAAAAATTCCATAAAAAGATCAAAAGTTCATTTCAGATTTGTTGAACGAAGTCACCAAAACGAGGAACTTCTATTCGTTAATGGCTTAAGGACAGTCTTCTTGCGCATTATGAAAAATGTTTTTATTTGAGTCTCTTTTGAAGAAGCCCAGAAATAGAGGGAAATCTCGAATCTGTGGCAGGGTCACTGTTGGCTGTCAAAAGGATCTCTGATCAGAAAGATGTCGACGTCAAGAGATCATGTGAAATCGATAAAAGAGGCCATAAAAGTTCCGAACTAAAGGACTAGTGCATTTAATGGATTTAAAGCTTTTCCCCCAAGAGCCGTCGAAATGAGAAGTTGTTGATGGTATAAAATGCTTTCGTTGGAGACATTTGGAAAGATGTAGGACCGCAAGGACAACATACAAATTAACGTTATATGATAAAAATACACTCGCCAACAGATTAATTGATTTCTTAAAATGAAAAAAGTTTTTTTATTACACCGTTGAGGGCCATCGCCTCAAATTTTCAATTAACATTTTATTTGAACAGGTAATAAATGGTTATGATAATCGTTGGCGATCTATCCAAGATTTGACGAATGCTCATTTAGTATAAAATTCTTAATGAAGTGAGTAGTCTCTCCGAAGTATGATAAAATTTTCCTCGATCATTAAAATTTGGTGAATATAAATCTGAAAACGACACGATTTTGCATTGCTTTCAGGACACAGAAACGAGCTTTTTACAACACAATCGGGAATTTTCTTGATGAAAATGCAAGAAATATACTGCTCTCACAAAAGGGTAGGAGTACAATAGACTACAGGGTTGTTATAAAATAAGTTCGACTATTCAGAGCCCTCTAGAGCCTAATCTAATGAACCGATTGTGATGCAAATTGAAATGTAGGCTATTCAAACCACGGGGGAGAGAATTTCGGAAAGAAAAAATTAATGCAAATTTTCACCACCAGGGAATCAATTGTCGCATGAAGTGTTCTGGGGAATGTTGAGACATGTCTAATGCTGGCTTTCAGCTCAGGCACAATCCGTACGTTTTGTTAAGATCCCGGTTTTAAGCAAGAAAGAACGCGCACTGTTGGTAAAGTTGTTTTACTAGAATGATAGCAGCAGTCCAGCTGCATTGCGAGCATATCGTCGTCTAAAAGGACTGCAAAAAGGGCTCATGTCAAATGCTGGATTGCGAAAAATGATAAAGAAACCTGAATCGACTGGCGATTTGGCTGTCGCACCAAGAAGAGGACGACGCAACATAGCAGACGAAGTTGTTGAGGACGTGGCCGTTGCAGTGGTGGGCAGAGCTTCCTCTTCTCAACATTCTGCAACAACTGCTCGAGCAACACCATGCGAATTGTCCATCCCATAGTCCACAGTGCGAAAGGTCTTGCGGTCCATTCTGCATTGGTACCCATACAAGATTCATCTGGCACAACAGCTGAAACTTCAAGATCCCTCTCAACGCGCTGACTTTGCTTATCGCTTTCTGGCGAGGATGATTGTTGATGATCTGTGGCCTTGGAACATTCTATGGTTAGACGAAGCACATTTCACCCTAGAAGGAGCGGTGAACACGCAGAACTGCCGCATATGGGGTGCCTCGCTCCCCTTTGTCATACATGAAAAGCCATTGCATTCTGAATACGTGACTATATGATGTGAATTTACCGCTGATTTTATTCAAGGCTGTCCTTTAAGACATTCTGTGATAAGTGCACGGTATTGTGAACTTCTTGCACAGCATGTGATTTCTGCCTTGCGAGAACGACAATGCTTGGAAACCACTGTCCTCATGCAAGATGGAGCACCTCCTCATATTGGTCGACAAGTGAAGGAACTGCTTCGTGCCAACTTTGGAGATGATAGTGTGATCTCTAGAAGATTTCCAGATGCGTGGCCTCCAGCTCTGGGGATATTTGAAAGATCGGGTCTATCAACAAAGCGTACGGACTGTGCCTGAGCTGAAAGCCAGCATTAGACGACATGTCTCAGACATTCCCTGGGAAACTCTTCATATAACAATTGAACATGCTGTGCTACGCTTCCAACATGCCATTGACGCAGGGGGCGGACATAGTGAACATTTGCTGTAATCAAACAAAAACCCTGCCTGCTTGTTTAAAACAATAAAACTAGTTTTAAAATCTCCATTTGTCATTCCACAGCGCCCCATTTTCAGTTGGTGGTGAAAATTTGCACTATTTTTTCAACCGGGATCTTAACAAAACGTACGGATTGTGCCTGAGCTGAAAGCCAGCATTAGACATGTCTCAACATTCCCCAGAACACTTCATGCGACAATTGATTCCCTGGTGGTGAAAATTTGCATTAATTTTTTCTTTCCGGAATTCTCTCCCCATGATCTGAATAGCCTACATTTCAATTTGCATCACAGTCGGTTCATTATATTGGGTTCTAGAGATCTGAGTAGGCGAACTTATTTTATAACCATCCTATATGAGCAAATTCGAAGACTATGCTGATATCTCCAATCAGGAGGCTTGGAGGAAAGGGGAGTGGGTAGAGGCAAATATGACGCAAGACGTGGTAGCTTCGCAATGCAGAGTTTCCAACAATGCTAATCAGTGAACTGTAGTTTTAGAAGCAGAAATGAGAGTACTTTGAAGGTGGTGTGTGTAATAGGTGATAACAATACATCATATCCGTCAGGAAAACCCATCTCCGAACTTATTGATCGTACTATATAGTAGAATATGTGTTCACATATACATACGTATCAAAAAAACGGTGTAAGTATTAATATAGGCCCATAATATCTATTGCCAGACGTCGTAGGCTTAAATCCAGTAGTTTCGTTTCATCTGTTTGTGGTAAAATTGAAATTCGTTTAAAACTTGATAAAAGTTATCACAGGAAATTTCCTCATCTTACAAGATGGAATGAGACAGTCAGTACTAGAAAACATTCCTAAGGCGAAAGGCGAAGAAAAGAGCAGACGAAATGCTTATCTTTATTTATTTTCTGGAATGAAACAATATCTTATGAAAATCTGCTTAAGAGTTCGTGATATTGATAGCCTTAAGAGGTCAGACTGCAAGATTCGCAACAAGATAGAGCTTGGTCGTTTATCTTTAGGCATAGCAACACTGAGCGCCGTGTGCATTAAAGAAGATGAATGCCAGAACGGTTTTGCCGGTTAATAGATTCTGCGCGATTCATATGAAAAAATTATGTTTTTCTCCATGCCGTTTTCTACGAAACTGAAATTTAACGCATTTATCATTCAACAGCAGCGGAAGTTGACAAATGAGATCGCGTAGCAAGTTTTTAATGAGGCTCATGATTCGTTCTAAAATATTTTTGATCTCTGAATACGGTTCACACAATAGGGTAGGGTTTCCCATTATCATTTGGTGTCTGTCGCAAGTTTTTGACGGGAACAAGTTGCCATAGGTTTGATTAACTGAGAATTATATCAGTGGGATAAAAATATAATTTACAAAAGATTCACACATTCTTTACATAGTTAAAAATTTCTAATTTGGTGTGCTTTTAAACAATGTTTACTGGTTTTCTACGGTAGGACACAAAAATAAGATTATCATCTCATACGCTAGTTATGTAGCTTAACAGCTAAAGTTTAAGGATAAAAATAGTGGCCGACCATCAATCTAAAATCAATATATTTCAGCCTTGCGAACAAATTTGAATTTTTCAGTGCAATTTCTGTATTATCATTTGTTAAATGCATACCATACATTAACCGACAGTATGTCATTATTTGAGACTTGAAACGTATGTCATTAGGAGGCATAATTTTTGATTCGGATTAATAAATAAATGAATATTGCAAGAACATCGTATTATAAAACTTAAATGCTTCTGACCATAAGTTACTATTAAAATAAATCGACTGCTGACAGTGTCTTGAGCGGTTCGTTCCATTTTTCATGGGCTTCAAACGATAATGTACCCTTCTTACGAGCTCGAGTTGTCGTTGCCTAGGCGACAAACCATCAACACAGAATGTCCATGACCTGCTTTACCTACCAACTCACAACGAATCTCATTTAGAAAGTTTCGAAGAAATAAGATGGACTTAATGTGATGTCTTTTAATATCTAACGCGGATAAATCAAGAAAACGAATAGACTTGAACTCATTGTATAATTAGTTTTGGAAATTTAATATCAAACAGCAGCTATAAATAAAAAACAGAATTTGAGGATTTTTATATTACAGAATCGTAAATGATATCGGTTGTATACATGGTGGTCCATTTAAGACATGGAAATATCTCAAAAACAAAGCATTTTAGAAAAAATGTCCAAAATCAAAAGTGAATTACTTCACAAGGGAAATTCATTAGCCAAAAACTTAGCCCCCCTTGTGAAGGAAAAGGAACCCCTATTTTTAATGTATTTTCAGATTATACATTTCTGAAATTTTTGAAATTCTGATTTTCGGATTCTCAAAGCCATCAAAAAGTAGAATAGGAATGTCTGCAAGACCTACTCTCTAGGTTATCTTTGTCTTCATCGTTAAAATTGGGTTCAAAACTAAAATTTCCAGACTTTCAGGGCCACGTATTTCCTAAACGATTGGATTAATTGAACAAACAACCAAGAATAAAATATTTCTCGAATAGTGTGTACAATCTGAATATAAAATTAACATAGGGGTTCTATTTAAGATTTCTGTAACGTGGAAAAAGCAGAATTTTTAAAGTGACGCAGTGGAATGATAAAAGCACGTGACAGTGAACGGATGTAATAAACAAATGGAATTTATTAAGAAAAAAAGGCTTAAATAGAATAAATAAATAACGACCAATAAATCAATAATCGTGAGAAGCTTAATTTAGCTAATACTATCTGGCTTTTTAAAATAATGGAAACATAAGCGATCAGCATGCTATGGCAAAGAATTAATTACGTAGGCAAACCTGAGCAATACACAAAAATAAATACCAACTCGGCTGAAGCAATAAATGAACATTGGTTATAAAATGACAAAACAATCATACGGTCTTAACGTAAGATTCATATTATTAATTCAATGAGAAATAAAACCACTGGCTAATACCATATAATGATATGCAGATACCGTCAATAAACCTTCAAATAAACTTATTCGCCTAAGCGATATCTCAAGCTGAATACAGCTAACAATTGCAATTATACTACATTACAGAAAATCACAATTGGTTACATCAATTCCAAATCAATTAATGTATTATCGCATTTGCAAGGCGAGAGCTAGGATTATTGTCGTGAGTAAATAATTAGGTCATATGCGTAACAATGCAACACAATGACGAAACAAATTGAAAAAGACTCAAGTTTCTATTACATAACTAGTCAGAGTTCAATGTCCTTTACGTAAAATATGGAACACGATAAATTACGTTTACAGCAGTCTAATGTCTGCTACTAATGAATAGTCCTTACAACTATTTCTAATCTACATAGCACATAAAGCATAGATAATGTCACAGTTCATAAAGAGTCCTTATCGTCGAACTACTTAATGAAAATTACATGCACTTAGTCGACACTTCCCGCACACGTTATCTGTAATTTAAACGATAACAAGAGACAAAATTAATTTCAAAGGACGGAATAACTTAACGGCCCGACTAAACAGGAGATGGGAAAGATTACGACCACCTAAGACAGTTTACCACAGCGGGCTGGATTAATGTGAACCCCAGCGCTTGCTGCACGTACGCAGTTAAACCCGCTGTCCAAATTCCTCTAATAGTCTCATTAGAGCGAAGTTCTCTTCGGTACAACTCTCCGAAGCAAGCTTGGAGTAGCTGGCCGTTATTGTCAATAGTAAAGAAGGTACTCACTAGATTCGATGCGTACACTGTAAAGGTCCGTCCCAGGGATACAGGAGTCTCATGGGCACTTCAGTTCGATTCACGGCTGGCGTCGATATTGTCTCGGCGTAGCTGCGATGAAAACGCCGCCTTAATAGCTTGCCGGCATGGTTCGCTCGCGGCCGCTGTCGCTGATTCCGGCGGGGGTTCCAAACATTCCCCGTGCTGAGTCCTATTATCGGAATTCCCTATGATAGCACATAGTTCTTGGCCCGGTTTCCTGCCATCGTCGCTTCTTCCTTTTTATCTCTTGTCTCCCCTCTGCTCTTTCACATTTGAAATTTTCAAATTTCGCCCGTTGCACCCGCTCTGTTCTCCAATTGGCCGAGGCGTGATGACGGGTTCGACGGCAATGCTGACGTTGCTCCGCCCTCCTCTTCGAGCTATAGAAAACCCGAGAGCGAAAGCGAATGCCAGTGTCAACGGAATTTGTGTTGGTATTCAAATTCCGTGACAATTTCAAAGTTACCCCTCCCCCCCACCCGCTCACAAGAGGAGGCTAATTTTTTGGCTAACGAATTTCCCCCGCGAAGTAATTCACTTTTGATTTTGGACATTTTTTCGTACAATGCTTTGTTTTCGAGTAATTCACTTAAATGGATTATACAGGATGTTTCAAAAGGTATAATACAAACTTCACACACAGATAGGAGTTAGTAACGTGAACAGATTCGGTTAATACATGAAGGGTCGGAACTAATTATTAAGCTAATGGGGGAGGAAATGACAAGTGATAAAGCATGCAAATGATGGCACAACACAAACAGGTTGCAGTTCTTTAGCAGGGAAAACGTGCTTTTGGAGGATGTGCCCTTAGCTATTCGCATGCAAATGATGGAGCACCCGCTCATTTTAGCCGTGATGTGCGCAGTTATCTTCATGCAACATTTGGCAATCACTGGTTAGGAAGATGTGGACCTATGGCATGGCCTCCTAGGTCACCAGGTCTCAATCCGGTGGATTTCTCTTTTTGGGGCCACATAAAATCAGCTGTGTACCGAACACCTGTGACAAACATCGTAGTTGTTTCAGACGACATCAGAGAAATGCCCGGAATCTTTGGCCGCATACGGGAGTCCATGTTGCGCCGATACCATACAATTTGATAGTCTTTTATAAAGCTTTACTAATAAACGTGTGCACAGTGTGTTTCATGTGCACGCTGATTACTGCTCCCCCCTGCTAACGTTACCTTGACATTGGTTGAGTTCCGATCCCTCATGCATTAACAGAATTTGTTCACCTTCATGCCTCTTCCCTGTGTGTGAAGTTTGGATTATACCTTTTGAAACACCCTGTATAGGAGTCTTGATAGCAGTAAACAAGACAAATGCTGTATTTTTTTCGAATCAGGTTAATCATTCAGTAAATGAGTAAGTGAATGATTTTTAAAAGAATAAATTTGGCTATGGAATTGGTGCTTTATATGACTTGTACTTTAATACCACTGAGAAAATTGCGCGGGACTAAGTATCTGGAGGGACGTAAACAGAATTCGCATGCCCATCTGTCATTCTCAGCAAATGCCAGAAGTTGGTCCATCTAATTAAGACCCAGAATATGTTCGTCGACTAATACGAGATCAGAGTGAAACAAAGCTTGCAATCGCTAGCGTTTCCGTACTGACTGATAATAGTCACTGGCCGAAATGCATCTCAGCATTAAAGTTTATTTCTGATACAAGTAGTCTGTTTCCGTTTCTGTCACTGTCCTTGACTCATCACAAGATTCAGATGAGATGGTTATGATTTCACATATTCAGCAATATCTCTGTATCAAGTTCCGTAATATATGAAGTCGTGAGGTAATGCTTTAAAAATTAATATTAAAACGAGAATGTCCTTCATGAATGAGAGAGGCTTGACAAGTTAACTTAAGTTTTGCTTAAAACTAAAGTCATGAATTTAAATTTTTTATTTTTTCAGGTGCAATATTTTCGTTTTCTCGGGCTATGAAATAGATTTTTGAAGCTGCATCAAAAAATTCATGCTCCATATAAAAATATTCTCTTTAAAATATGAGATCAAACAGATGGTTTTCCTTCTCTGAGTAAAAAAAATAACTAAGCGATTTTGTTTTGTCTTTTGAATAGGAAATCGATTTCAATTATATTTGAAAATTTCTTTGCGTGCAGTACCATTGTTTCTTTGCTATGTTTTTTTACGAGAAGATATCAGGAAATAACGCCATTTATTTTTTTAAAAGAAAATTATAAAACATACAGCAAACAACTAAATGCAGCTGAAATTATACGTCTTTATCTACTTTTCCACATAGGCATCTTGACGGTTTAGGCATTTATCCCAACGTTGCACCAGTTTTAGAATACCCGCTCATAGAGCTCCGTCGGCTGTGAATACAGCCAATGGCCCACGGCAGATTTGAGTTCCTCGTCAGACCTAAACCTCTGACCACTTAGAAATCTCTTCATGGGAGCAAAGAGATGGTAGTCCGAGGGCGCTAATTCTGGACTGTAGGCTGGGGTGGTCCAGAACGCTGTTTATTGGCAAGGCTAATTCTTCCTACCCGAAACATTTTATACCAACATTTGCACACATTGGTATGATCCAGACAATCGGCACCGTAAACTTCTACTATTTCCTCATGAATCTAAGCGGGTTTCTTGAACATCTAAGCCAAATTTGAAAAAAACGAAAAAAATATTCCGCTTCCCAAAGTAAGCTTCCACTTAATCTTACATTTCCACACAATCACTCAAGTTAAAAGACTCCTTCAATCACTGAAGTTGAAAGACTCCTGCAACTTTGTTTTCAGACGGCAAAATAAATATTTTGACCCTTAAGTTTTATTTTTTATATAATGATTAGAAAATTGCTCTCGTGTGATTTCGTTATCTTAAGACGTCCACCCGCTCAAAATGAGAATATTTTTCAGTGCAAATAAGAGGAAATTTCTAAAGTAAATATTATTCTTGCCAACAACAAATAAGCTAAAAAAACACTTCAACTTTCCATTTGCTTCCAAATTAAGTCGATTTTAAAAGCTAATTTCATTAAAGCATATAAAATCAATTCTTTTAAGCAAATGAAAATATTAAAAAGGTTTGAAATATTAGAATTTACCAATTAAGTAAAATTTGCGAATAATATTTGCTAATTTATTTGCACCTACAATATGTAGGATTTCAGCTACTCCAAATATCCAGAATTTTCCATTTAAAGAATAATGCAACTGACTCCAACAATAGCTAATAACTAAAATTGGATTTCAGTTCGTGCGAGAAAATTTCAATTTACAAGAGTTCATATCAGATCTATAAAAATTACTATTAACTTGTATTTCAGCCGGATTAAACTTTATCATAAAAACCAAAGTAAAAAAGTCTCTGTAGATTATATTGCACACGAAAAGAATTCCAAAAATTACATATGTAATACTGTATAAGTCATCTCTTACGTACAATGATCGATAATCTACTGTTACATTTGATAAACCTTGGGTAAAAAGATTTCTTTTGACGATTTGAATTTAATAATTTAAGCGATTAATATTCATCGCTGATTAAACAATTTCCGTTTTGATTCTTCATACTTTCTGCATTATATAAATTGAAATGGCGGAATGGTACATTCGCACAGATGCCATGAAACGGTTTCAAAAAAAAATCTTTTTGTGTTGGAAGGGACGGGGGGGGGGGGGGGATGACTTTGAAGTCTAATTACTCCAAAATGGTTCAAACCAGCTATACAATTTCTTTTCAAAAAAAAAAAATCGTCCCAATGAGAGGAGTCCGTTCAGTCGTTTTTACTGCTTTGGTTCGCTGAAATAAATGCTTTTGCCATATCTTAAAAAAAAAATTAATATCTATTAAAAGGCTTAGCCCGTTTTCATGAAAAATACCTCAATTTCTTTTTTAGGGAGGAAGGGCTTTAATAACTCTAAAACTGCTCAAAGCCTTATGTACATAAAAATTCGCCTTAATAAAAGGAGTCCATACATATCAAATTTATTGAGTTTGGATCGTTAGAATAAACGATCATTTCTTCATTTTTAGAAAAAAAAATTTATATCTCTACTTAAGATGGAAAAAATTGAAAACCTTCAAACTTGTCATAAATTATAAGATATCCCAGGTTTTTCCACAACCAATCGATAAAGATAATGCTGTTTTAAAATATGAAAGTTAATCATACAGCTAAACTCTAAGCGCATTCCTCTCCCATAAACAATTCTAAACTTATATCATTATTTTAAAAAAGACAAAAACATCAACTTTCTTTTGTATAAAGCTTGAAAATCAAAAATTCAACGGTTAATATGTAATGAACGAAATTGAATCAGCTATTTCTCCATAATATAGGTAGCATGATATATTTACGCAGCATATTTAAAAATAGAATAAAAAAGAAAAAAATATTTTCCCTAAACAAATACTATTGACGGGAGACAAAAACCCTGGAACACACTAAATAATAAGTAATAAATAAATAAATAAATAAATCAAAAATAAAATAATCAATAATAAATTTTAAAAAAAACTGGCAGCCTCTTTCGGTCCATCATCCATCACGACTCTCTCAATCCCCCGGATATTAATGCTCTTCACACTTATTTGTAAAAAACTTGATTCTCTTTACACCAAGAAATGCAAGATATTTCAGAGAGACCATTCTTTCCTACCCTAAAAGATCCGATTTTCTAACTAATCCTTTATCTGCCTACTTTCTTAACTCTTGTCTAAAAACGATCCACCTCCCTCTACCAGTTCCAGCCCCTCCACTCCTGACACTACCGCTGTGATTAACCTTTCTACCACTACACTTTCGCCCCTCGAAATCAGAATCCTGTCCAAAGCCTTTCTTTCTGTTCTACTTCTAACACCATTGGTACTTTTGAGATCGTTTCCTCTATATGTATAAGTTCAGCCGTCCCCTCAGATCCCGTTTGTGCTTCTGCGCGAATCCTTCCAATTCTACTCCTACCACCAGCTCAACCTTCCATACTCCTAGCGATTGGACCCCTCCTCATGACATCAATCCTGAAATTGAATTTTACATAAAGTCCATTAAAATGACATCCTCTCCATCACTAAAGTTATTAAAAGACCTCCTTCTAACCTCACCGATAACCTAACGAATTTCTTTGCATCAAACGCCTTAGTAATAATCCTGCCATAACAATAAAACTCGCTGATAAAGGGGGAGCTATTGATGTCATGAACACCTCTGACAACATTAATGAAACTAACAGACAACTCTCCGATCTCATCTTCTATAAGAAACTAACCTCTGATCCCACTAACGCATTCTACCTTAAACTGAAAAATATTCCCACTTAGCTTGAAACCTCCTATCAAATTGATATTAAAATCCGCCTTTTTCTTCTTCCTAAATTCAGTTCCCCTGGTCGTTTTTATCTACTTCCCAAGATTCATAAACCTGGCAATCCCAGGTTATCGTCTGATAATCGTCTGATTATCTCTTGTAATAACACCCTCTGTGAAACACTATCAGCTTATGCCGACCACCACATACGCCACATTCCAACCAGTCTTTTTTCCTATATGAAAGACACTAACGATTTTCTCTCCCATATCCAGCGCCTTAACGACTCTACCTACGATTTCAAGAAAGTCTTCCTTTGCACTTTTGATGACTCTTCTCTCTATACTAACATTCCTCATGATGATGGGATTGACGCTGTTCGCAACAGTCTCACGGCTAACAAACCTTTCCAAGTTCCTTCTACAGACACCATCTGCCTTCTCCTTCGCACCATTCTCACCTCCAATTTCTACTTTTATGACTATTATATCCAGTCCAGCGTCACTGCTATGGGCTCCAAACTGGCGCCCAACTATGCCAATATTTTCATGGGGGAGGTGGAAACCAAATTACTTTCCACGTCTCCCTTAAAGCCGTGGGTCTGGCTGAGGTATATTGACGATGTTTTCCTGATCTTGCCACATAATGAAGACTCACTCATATTTTTTATCGCCCACTCTAACTCCATCCACTCTTCCATCAAGTTTTGCTCACAATTATTCTATCACGATTGTTCCTTTTTTGGACGTCTCTATCTCTAACACTAACAATAAATTGTCTACAAATCTCTTTAAGAAGCCCACCGACCAGCACCAGTACTTACGCTAAGACAGCTGCCATCCACGACATTGCAAGGATAACATCCCTTTAAGATCAGTTAACTCGCACCCATAGAATATGACTAATCAATCTGACAAGGACTTCCATGCTAACGCCCTTACCCACTCCTTAAAGTAAGTCCCCGGAACATGTCTATAGTCACTGCAAGCCATACCGCCTCCACTGCACTCCATAACGATGCTGCATTTACCAGTTGTGTTGTTGACATCTGACAGATCGTTCGATGAAGTCCCACAAATATTCAATGGGATTGCAATCTGGGGAACGTGGAGGCAAAATCATTGTCGTGAAGTTGGTAACATGTTCCTCCAGCCACTGCCGTATCACAAGGGCCGTATGTGGAGGCGCATTATCTTGCTGGAAGATTCCGTCGCCTGCGGGGTAAAAACAGTTCATGAAGGGGTGCAGGTGGTCCCCAAACAGATCGACATAGGAAGTAGCACGCAGAGTGGATGTCAGATGCACCAATGGACCCATTGAATGCGACGAGGAAACATCCGAGACTAGTATTGGCTTCATGGCTTCGTGTGGCCTGCGGACACCACAGCTAAAACCGTGACTCGTCGGACCAGGCAAACTTTCGACATTCCTCAGCGGTCCAATGTCGATGTTGATTGGCCCAGGCTAGGCGTTGCTGACGATATGCAGCTGTCAAGAGTGGCCCTCGTCGTGGCCTTCTGCAGCTGCCAGTGTTGCCAACTTGGGGGGATCCCCCCTAGATTTAGAGGGAAAAATTTTTTTAAGGGGGATAAATGGGGGGAAAATATTTTGGGGGGAAATTTGGGGGTAAGGTTTGAAAATAATAGCTTAAATTGAAACAATGAAATTTGAATATGACATGCGTCAATTACAAGAAATTGTAGCGTGCGTTCGCGCACGGGCAGATGGGATAATCCTTTGGGCCATATTAACAGGGTGCAACACTGACAGTTCAACAAGCTTAGCCATTAGAAGACACGGACTTCCAGCTTCATGGGACTTAGGACCACGCCTCCTGGATCTGTCTTATCTGTAAGTACTCCTTTGCTATGTATACCCTATTGCCGCCGCAATATATCACTATATTCGATTATTCGTAAACTTTAAGTAGACTTCATAGTTTTTAGGTCGATTTATAGTGCTCATGAAGACATATTTGCAAGTAACGATTTGTTTAGATATTATGTATTTCTTCTCCATTATGCTTTATTAACTTGACCCTTGTTCTTAATGTACTTCAATATACTTATAATGAAATATCACAGTCAATAGTGAAAAAAGGAAGAACAAAGACAAATGATGGAAAAGACACGTGAAGCAAAGAAAATGAGGGCGAGAAGCTATTCACAAAAGTATTTAAAAGCCTGGGAAAAGGAGGAAGAATTGAAAGGTATCATATTTGAATATCAGGAAATCAAACAGAATTAATTATAAACCAGCAAACCACCAAAGATTCGCTGAATTGTCCAAGTTGGCTATGAAAGCCTTGTGCTTACCAATCAGCAATGCTGCTGTAGAAAGAGCGTTTTCAGAATATGGCTTGGTAAAAACAAAGATTAGAAACAAGATATCACTTGAAATTGTTCAATCAGTGACGACCATAAGATAGCAACTTAAACGACAAGGAATTAATTGTGTTCAGTTTGAACCTACTACACCCATGTACCAAAAATTCAATCAGACAATGTACGATCACAAATGTTTAAATTGTCATTGAGTATTTTCATAGAAATAAAATGAAATTAAAAAAGTACTATGTTTTTTTATTTTGGAATTTGGGGGGATATTTAGGGGATTTTCAAAAATTCTGGTGGGATTTGGGGGGATGGGTGACGACATCTGGGGGGAGAATGAGGAAAAAAGTTGGCAACACTGGCAGCTGCTAAGGTTCGCCGAATTGTCGTCACGGACACAGTTGTGGGACGTCCCTGATTGTACCGCGTGGTGATTTGGCCCGCTGTCGCCCTTCGGTCAGCAGTTGCACTCGGGTGACCCGACGAATACCTCTGGCATCATTGAGGCGTGGGCGGCCCGTACGCTGTCCGACATGGGTTGTAACCCCTCGTTGTGTGTACTCTCGATAGACCATTGCAACGGTTGTGCGAGAAAATTGCAGGGTGTTGGCTAGATCTGATATTGAGGCACCTATCCGTCTGGCATCAACAATCATCCCCCATTCAAACGCGGATAGCTCTCGGCGTGCTGCCTTTCTGCAGCTAGTTTTGCTTACAATGATTGTGTGCACCTGCATTCCGAGAATGGAAGCAGCGGGATCAGTCTCATTACGAACAGGGAACCTGATTGGAGAGGTGTGTCATGACGTTTGGTGGGTGATTGTATTCTTCGCAATAACTTCCATAACAAAAAAGAAAGCAATCAATTCGAGTCTTCTCTAATTTGAAAATTTAATTCCCTAACTCCTAATGGCATTAACCATAGCAAAGGCACCATTCCTTTTCTTTCTTTTTCTCTTTTATCAGTTATCTCCTCATTTTTAATGTTTTTTCATAATTTTCTTCTTCTGTGTTCATTTTATGTCCGTCCCTGTACTCTTTAGTGTTGGGCAAAAGTCGATTTAAGTCGATTAATCGATGTAAATTTAACGATTTTTTTATCGAAACATCGCGATTTCACTGAATCGATTTTTTCTCTATTTCGATTCACCAAATTCGATTTCCGTAACTTACACATACGCCACCAATGGCTATTGTAATAATTACACTTTTCTAAACATAGTGAATGGTATAAAAATCGATTGAACCATTAGAAGACCAGAGCAGTGATGACAACATACTATTGTTTCTGCTCCTGTGTTCTTATTGTAACGGAAAGAGTAGCCAATCTAGTTTCGAGATTTGACGCTGGCCAGTGGCGTAACCATAGCCCCCGCAATCGACAATCGAACAGTGCAGGTAAAACGCAACGAGTGGTCCGAAAGCAACGCTTTCACTGCCATACTCGTCCAGAAAGTAACCACGGGAAGTACACTGAACTAGGCAAGAAGCCAGATGAAACCTCGTCAAGTCATCCAGAGGATAAGATGGAGTCCTTTCCTATCAGGACGATAGTGTTGATTGTTGATTGACGAGGGACAAGGGACACGAGGAGCTAGGAGATCCAATATTCGGGAAATATCGCCTTTTGGATGTCGTCGAAATTGATGTCCAGGAGGTGACGCGGCCTGCGATGTCTAAGAAGGCTTCTGAAGGTAAGCGGGTGCTCAAGAATACCTGCAACCAGAGGATTGGGATGGCCCTTCATCTTCGGAAGCAGCTTTTTCATCAATTCCTGGACGTGATTCCCAATGGGAGGTATCTCAAAATCGTCGGCAATAGAAGTATTTGTTGCAACTCTCCTGTCAAGTTGAGCAATGGTCCTCAAGGTAACGTTTTGGAAAATTTGGAGGTCCTTCCATCTGGACTTACATATTGTAGCCCATGCAGGCATACCATAAAGCAAGATGGTTCGGATTACCGTCCTATATAGCAATAGTTTGCAGTCCAATCCAAGCGCGCTGTTTCGCCCCAGAAGAGCTACCAGACTGAACTTTGCCTTCTTTGCCTTGTTGAAAGGTGCTTTATTTTTATGTCTGGGGTTTATATAATAGTGGTGTGTCGGACTATCGGATAGTCACTATCCAAGAGTCTGGACCAAGACTTGGATTCCAAGTGTGTCGATTGGAAACTTCTTCATTGGAAGACTTCATAATTTTAAGTAGAATTATTAAGTTGATAGGTTTAATTTCTCTCAATTTGTTTTCACTTCGATTACTAATTAATCACTAATTTCGATAGGATAAAAGCTAGCACGTACATTTTATTTTATTTTATGAAGTGAATTATTTTATAAAAGTCTGGTTTAGTAGCCACCCACAGCCTGCGCCTAAACCTATCATCACATGGCTCCGATTCGTGGTGAACGTTCTAGCTCTGTTTGGCAGTTTTTTACGGAACAAGCTGGAAAGAAATATTTGTGTTGTTGGTACCTCAGTTCCGTGTGAGTGCCCATTCTCCAAAACTGGCAAAATTATTATTGAGAAGAGAAATAGAATTAAACCAGAAAATATGTCTTTGGCTGTATTTTTGTCATGCATTCCAGATAGTATGTGGCTATGATTTGTTGATATTAAATAACCTATGTAATTAATCAAGCTAGTAAAATTATTTTGTTTTGAATGGATGAATTATTTTACCAAATTTTTTTTCATATCGAACTACCATAATTCATTTTTATATTCCATTTTTTAATCTTAATTACTATGTAAAAGATCAAATTAAAAGCAATTTTTTACTTTGAAAGTTTCGCAAAATATCGATTTTTTCAAAGAAGTGCCCAACACTAGTACTCTTTGGTTTCAGTCGGATCTGCATGTGATAGCTCCTTTAGGCAGTGACCTTTAACCCGGAGCTCTTATATCTGGAACTCTATCATTCCTAACCTTTTTATAGTTTGTCATTTTTAATTGCGTATGTGTTAACCTATTGCATTTTTCACTCCGTCCCCTTATCCCCTCCTATTTGTCCTATCCCAGTACGTCTTCGAACTCATTTCCTGGCCTCCCATTTTTTCTCTTCAGTATCTCAGACAATACCGTCTTACTACTCCCTATGCTAACTATACAGGGTGATTCAACTCGTGTGTAAAACAATTTAAGGGGGTATTATAGAGGTCAAGTTAACACAAAAATCCTATGAACATGGGTCCGAATTTGAACGATAACAGATATAAAAATGACGCCGCCATGATCAACAAGTTAATAACTCAGGTTCTGTAAAGCCTAGATTAATGAAATTTGAAGGAATAAAAGGGTACATAAAACTGTGTATACCGTTAAAATTTGAACGAATTCCAACAAGAAGTTTCCGAGTCACTGATTCAACATCATAACACATGTTCACTTGTTACAATTTTGACTGCGTAACTAGGAAACGTCTCATTGGAATTCGATCAAATTTTAACGGTATAAACAGTTTTACGTACCCCGTTATTCCTCCAAATTTCATTAATCTAGGCTTTACAGAACCCGAGTTATTAACTTGTTGATCTTGGTGGCGGCATTCTTATTTCTGTTCATATCTCAGTTATCGTTCAAATTCGGACCCATGTTCATATGAACTTTTTGTGTTTACCTTGAACTCTATAATACTGCCTTAAATTGTTTAACACATGATTTGAATCACCCTGTATATAAAATCGTCCTTTAGTACTCCTTTCATAACTTCAGGATAATTCTCTAATATTCTCTTTGCTTTTAGAGAATTATCCTTTTTGCTTTGATAAGGATAGTCTCCATCCGTAACGTCAGCTTTTTTATTTATTATTGATTATTTTATTTTTGATTTATTTATTTATTTATCTATTTATTTTTTACTTATTATTATTTAAACAAATACATACTAAGAATAAACTCAAAAAAAGGCAACTAAGCTGTAAGTATTTACGTAAAGTGAATGAAGACAGGTGAATTACCATATCCCACAACAATAGCTAATAACAAATGAGGTAAATTAGGCTGCAAAATTCTAAAACCCGATTCTTGTGTATCGTGTACTATTAAATATTGTTGAAGAATATTATAATCTGTATGTCTGCATTCACTTTACTATTAAGAGTGTTTTTATGAATTTCATAGATAACATGTATCTGGTCGCTGTTCTGTTTATTCATCAAAAACATTAATTTCTCTGACGTATTAAAAAATTGATCCTTAAAATGGAAAAACGAATCTAAATACTCAGACTATAAATTCAGAATATTTCTCTCTCTCTCTTTAGTTTTATTACTATGAAATTATAATTAATTTTCAACCTTTAAAACTATACAAACCTTATAAATCAATGTTTCAAATAATCCTTCTTCGCGTAATCTCTGATGTCAAAAAGAGAATTCGAGTAATAAGTGTATAATGTCTATAGTACAATTCAATCTAGGCAATTTTAAGAGATTAATAGATTACTATTCTCTTAAATATATGACCTGTGCTAAATAATAAGGTTAACTTGAAGACAATAGCAATTATGGGAAATTGTGAGATTTTTTTTTATGCCTAATACACTTCAGAGTAACTGAAAATGTATCTGAAAAAGTGAAAAATATTATTCTAAATACGAGCATGCTTTTAAACTTAGGTTTAAAAGCAAGAAATGGCTTATTTTTAAAGCTTTAGAGAGCCCGCTAATTAAAGTCTTTTTGACTAGCGCTCCAATTTCCTTCGATTTTCTTCGCCTCAGTGCACGTTTATCCTGAAGCAAAGACCGCCTACTTAAACTTCCAGTCTTGTGATAACATCCTTTGAAGTATTCGTTTTCTGTTCTCTAATTTTTTTTATTGTTTCACTATCACATTCAATTTATTTAATGAGGTAATTCAAAACTTAAGCTGTAACATCTTTATCTCTACGATTTCACTATTCGACTTATGCTCGTTCTTTTGTATTTTATTTAATTTCTCACTGAAGCAGAATAAGGCAACTATTATTCTCATTTATTTTCCCATTTATCTATGCTTCTGGTTACAAATAAAGAATCCTAAACAGCTTAAAATAGATTCTCTGGAATTCGGTAGTCGGTAGCCATAAAGCTTCGAATGAAACAAATTATTTCTCCGAAGCCCGCCTATTTTTCAAGGGAATTTTTAAGTGAAACAACCAGATGTCTGTCTTATAAGGAAGATGACGAAAAACTTCTCATCGAGACTCAGCTGGATTGGGATCCCATTTTAATGATATACAGGGTGAGGCAAAAGTCTAGTAATAGAGCGTATAACTCGAAAACTATTTGGTGTAGGTTAATGAAATTAAAAATATCATTACTAAGCAGGATAGGGGCTACATGGTAGAGACAGTTTCAAGTTTATGCAAGTGTTCATGAATTTCGGAAAGTTACCTCCTAAACTATGACAGATAAAGGCATAGTGTCAAATGCAAAGTTGTAGAGCACCTTTCAATTATATTAAATAGAATGTTAAAAATCATTGCTTTATTATGGAAAATTAAAGAAAAATGTTTACTAAAGTTGGTTATGTATAGCCCGTGTACTTCATGTCATTTGAAGAGAAGCCCATAGTTGGTGCGGACCAAATCACTAATTGACAGCATGAAAGATAGCCAGGCTGTGGTTGAATCAATACTACAGTATGCTGGAAAAAATCACAGCAAATTGACACCAATCTGACAGCAGAACACAGGAACTCACAAGAACATTATTTTTATCAGACCTAGTCAATAACTGTATTTAGACACTTATTTTACATCATGCTCAATATGTTGACCATTGCAATGAGCTACAAATGTGTGCACGGTAGCCTACAATTCATGACATTCTGTATGGTTTTAGTAGTGATACTTTCACACGCTACAATGATGCGGTTTTTGAGATTATCAGGTGATATGTTGTTGGTCTTTCGCAATTCTGCTGTTTAATGTAGTCCCAAAGAAATAAAATCTAGTGGGGACACTTCGTTCCTCGTCCAATCCAGCTGATGGGGGATACTTCGTTCATCCAATCCCGTACATGTCGGTCATAGCGCGGTGGAGCTCCATTCATCTGAAACCATATTTGGCGTCTCTCCAATAAGTGGCGCCTCATCCAGTAGGGGTATTATGGTTTCTTCCAAAATTGATCCAATAATGTGACCGTGGTAATTCCACACTACACACTGATCCTCCATTGATCCTGTTGAGTACTTTCGCGAGGCTATCTGGGATTCACTTCTGATCAATAGTCCAAATTTTACAGGTTTAAAACACCATCTCTAGAAACTTGTGCCTCATTTGTCCATAAAATGTGAGAGAAGAATCTGATGTTCGCATCTTGATGAATCAGCAACCAGTTGCAAAAGTCCATCCGGGTTTGGAAATCTGCATTCCCATCCAATCAATGCTTGGGGAAGATGGACGATGGACATATGGATGAAAAGAATGCTCATGTACTATTCATAAAACGCTTCTTTGATTGTAGCCAGCAACTTCACTGATTACGCGGGAAGCGTATTTCACAATGGTACATAAAAACTGCAACCGCATATTTAACAAAATAGATATTTATTGCATATTTCATTTCCTGATCTGACTCAATTGTAAAGATAAAAAAAAAATTCACATCTTAAAATTTTAAATAAATACGTAATTAAAAAATAAAAAATATTTTTATATATTCTTTTAATTTTGATATATTTTTTAGCAATGTTAAAAAATTTTAATTCACATCCGTGAGTTTATAACTTCCTCCATCTCCTTGTTCCTGACTGGATAAAACAACAGCGGTTGCAGTTTCCATGTACCATTGTGAAATACGCGAGCGGGAATCGCAGTAAGGATTGCTCGATACTAATGCCAGATGAACAGTACCTGTAAGTTCATCTGTTGCCGTTGGTTACTTTCCTGTTCTTGGTCGGTTTTCAGAAGTTCCACTTTCAAGGAATCTTTGCAGTAATCGGTAAAGCACTGAGGTTGAAGGATGGCGTCTCTCTGGATTACGCTCTGCATAGGATCTAGAAGTTGCATTGTAATTTCTTATGCACTCGTCAAAAAGGAGAATCAATCCACTTTTTTTCCTCTCTACTGTACTCAGACATTCTTAAATTTGGCTTTTGGAAACCAAACGTTAAGCTAAAGTATTGGACTAAATTATTCTGCTCATTTGCATTATTTTGTGATGAGGGACCTTAGGGTCCTGTAAAAACAATGATTTAGAGATCTTATGAATACTTAGGATTATAACCCAATTGAGGCTCCTAGGCGCACCTTCCGCAGGATGTTTCCCTGTGCTTATTTAATAGGATTCGGTCGGAGATACTAGACATGGATGTAGTCATTCATTACCAAATATTTCACCTAAAATTCTAACGTTGAGATACTTTACCTTTTTAACCCTCGCAACAAGTATTTGAGGGAGAGATAATAAGAAACAAGATGAATATATTAACATTTTATTAACTGGCAAAACATGAATAAGAAATTTAAAGGTCATTGTTGATTCAATATGGATAAGTAACCATCAAAAGAGTTAAATTAATCCCTTCCAAATAACAATGATACATTGGAATTTAGAAAACGATTTCCATTCCTCTTGATACAGAAAAAGAACTTCATAATCTTGAACATTTTTGTGTTTAACTTCTCTAACAATTAAAACTAGGATATTGATTGATTTTTAAAGTAACAATCAAGTCAGCTAACAATTAAAAGTTTTGGTGACCAAAGACTGATACAGGAAATGAGGGAGTGAGTGTGCCATTACCCTTTCTTCAAAACGCTGCTCCAGCAGTGCGGTGAGTGGTGGTATCGTCGGGCTCCGCGATGGAAACTAACCTCACAGAAACAAATGGATAATAATAATTTTAATAATACGCGTTTTATTAGGACTCATATTGGATAAACTGGTAACGTAAGTTCTATTAGGATGTAGTGAACGGATTTCATTTTAAAACAAACAACTGTTTCATTCTTCTCTTCGAACACTCGCTCGTCCACACGCTGTCGTCTGTTCTCACCTGTCGCGTCGGTTCATAGTAGACTCGCACAGGGAACTCTCATTCTCGCTAATTTTCGACAATACCCATAAGAAATCATAAAACTGAAGCTGGTGAGTGGCTTTAGAATAATTGTTGATAATTGGTCAAAACTTCAGAAAGTGCTCAGGAGTTGACAGACCGAGGGCTCACAGTCCGAGCTGAAAGGGGGAGGGGTCGTCTCCAATCGACAGAGCTCGTCTGTAAAATAATGCCACCGTCAATTAACAACTCTACTATCAACCAACATGTTCGTCCAGTGGAAGAAAACCCTGAAATTTAACAGTCTCAACTAACGGGTTTCCAATTATTATCACAATTTATAATAAATGTTATAATTTCTAATTACTGGTGACAATGATGATTAAAGTTGCATAAAAATTACTGGATGTTGATACGTAGCCCAAGAGAAAGACAGGCTGGGCACTCAAAAGTCACCTGATCATAGTAGTCTGAACAACAATCAAACTTTCATTGTCTCCATCTTGGAGTTTAACAATCAGTGGTTTTTCATTTGTTGAAAACTTTTGAGGCCCAGGCCTGTCTTTCTCGTCGGCTACGTGTTGATACGAGGCCAACGAGATAAGACCTGGAAGCGAAAAAAGTCACCAAGACCTGGAATCTTAAAGAAATAATTGACAATCCAACTACTGAATGCATTACATAGCTTACTATTAATTTTAGGCATCAACTAAATAAATAAAATAACTTTACAAGTTAAGAAATTCGGATCACGCTAGGTGCCGCATATAGCGCAGAAAGTCCATTGCGATTATGCGGCTCCTAGCGTGATCTGAATTCCCTAGCTTCCCTAAACAATGGAAAATGACGGGAATTGAACGACCATTTACTTCTATAGACCATGATTGTAACTCGAGTAGTTATGGTCAGGTGAATTTTCCGCGCTGGGGCCTGTCTTTCTCGTTGGCTACGGGTGTTGATCGAGGCCAACGAGAGACAGGCCAGGGCACCTAAAAGTCACATGATCATCGGGGTCCGGCCAACAATTCATCCTTCATTGTCTCCATCTTGGATTTTAACAATCCAATAAAGCAGTTACTTTAAATAGAATGTTAAAATAATTAAAGGTGCGCTAAACTTTGCAGTTGACGCTATGCCTCTATCTGCCAGTTTAGGAGTTAAGTTTCCAAAATTCATGAACAATTTCTTGAATAAACTTGAAAATGTCACTTCCAAGTAGCCCCTATCTTGTTTAGTAATTAATATTTTTAATTTCATTAACCTACACCAAATAGTTTTCGAGTTATACGCTCTATTACCAGACTTTTGCCTCACC
The DNA here is from genome assembly GCA_023313115.1 of Rhysida immarginata. Classification (NCBI taxonomy): domain Eukaryota; kingdom Metazoa; phylum Arthropoda; class Chilopoda; order Scolopendromorpha; family Scolopendridae; genus Rhysida; species Rhysida immarginata. Next base: position 387,047 of record JAHWFO010015474.1, on the reverse strand, counting down.
TTGTATAAAGAGTTTACTAATTTGGAGTACGATATCCGATCATCGTTATTGGACGATTTTTCGTCTCCATTTCCACTGCGTGGAATCAAGTGAACATGGCCTCACGGCGTTAAGATTAAACGACTCAACTACCCGATAAATTGAATTCGGGCGTTTTCAGATAAGACCACACGTGTAGAGCGATAAAACTAAATAAATCGCTTGCTCACGATCTAATGTTCCAGTCGAATACAATTTCTTGGGTGGTTGAACCTTTAAACTCCCGAGCTATGCCAAGATCATTCGATTCCCATACGGTCGACGTGGAGCGAAATAATTCTTAGTCGACCTATCTATCGGCCGGGGGTCGTACTTAATAAACCCGCAAGCCATCTAATCATCTGATAAAGAATCATCTTTTAATAAGGATGTTAAAGCCGAAGCATTGAAAGGGTTTTCCTTATAATGCATTACAAATTATTTAGATTTTAAAACGCTGCAATTATTGCGAATTTAATTTCGCCAGATTATTAACAGAGCGATAGAAAACAAAATACTGTACAGTACTATTTAGTTACTTATATCTATACTATTATAAGATCACCGAACGGAAACCTATTCGTCTCAGATAATTCTTTTCGTTTGAATTACGGCTGCGATTCTTTTCGTTTGAATTACGGCTGCGATTCTTTCCCGGTGTGAATATACTGCAGACCAAACTCCAACCAGCTAATTCTGAAGTTCGCCCAGAATGGCTTAAACGACGTTTCACCTTTTTCTCCAAATGATCCAATAGTCTCTCGATGGGGGTTCAAATCTGAAAGAATGTTCGCCACTGCAGCCCCGTGAACCGGCAATCGTCTTGGAAAACTGGGTGCAGATCCAAAGGCAGTACTTGGCCGTTCATCAGCTGAATACAACCGAATATGCTCAAGTGTACACTAATTTCATGGAAGGGGTTGAAGTTTGTATATGTAAAACACCTCCAAAACATCACGATCTACCGCCTTGTTGAAGAACACGTTATACACAATCTTCATTAAAGGCTTCATTTGAACTCATCGTCACGCACCATTCGAGTACAAACAAAAAAAGAGACTCGCGTGACCACAATATAAACGAATTTCCAACAGTCTCCGGTCCAGCAGCGATGGCTCTTATCCCATTGTAACCGCGCTTTTGGTGTGTGCAGCGCTCAGCATAGTTCTCCTCCAAGTTGCTCTGCTCCAAATGTTCATAGAATGAAGTTCCCTTGGAAATCTACGCCCTGAAGACGGTTGGTGTTGACCTGCATTAATAGTTTGTAGCAATTCTGGGCTATTGTGAAAGCGATTCCGTGTTGCTCAGGGTGCAACATATCGGCAGTCCCCGTCTGTCAGTATCTTTCACCATCTTCCATCTAATTGTGATCAACTGTGCCGAACGATAAATTTTTGTACACTTCTTGTACAGTTCTCGTTGATACATCTGCAAAATTGGCTAGTTACAATACACTGTCCTTTGGCACGGCCAAATGCATACACGTAATGTTCAACGAAATGCCTCCGCATTGGATCCTATGAATGATATATTTAAGTTGTAGCGGTAACTACTTCTTCAAGACGAAGATAAAATTTGTCAATCGAGCAAATACGTTTATCCGATGGCCAGAAATTATTTATCTTCCGTGATATCAAACTCCTGTGATATTTCTCGCCAGGTGGGACTTATTAAACGCCTTACCCACTTTTTTCTGATCTTGGCATTTTTGTAACTGTTCAAATCCTTTGCGATTCCAAAATACTGTACTGCACTTGGATTGGATGGAATACGCAAAAGTTGGCTTTTGTACAACGTAAAGTTTCAGGTCTGATAAAGTTTGTACAAAACAGACTTAAAATTGGGGCTCTCCCGTTTAATAAGAGTGCTGTGTTTAACGTTCATTTAATTATTAAGCGCCACCTGTTTAATACGTTACTTTGTGTATTCCCTATATCTTGGAGGATTTTAAGTTTATGGATATAAAAAAGAACCCGTAAGGGTTATGCTTTTAAACATTTACATAAATGGAGAATAAACGTGCGTGCGACAGATGCAATTGATAAGATTATTAAAAATTATATGGAGAATTTTGCTCATATGAATCAAAAGATTAACATTTTTGTTTATTTGACTGAAGCAATTTGCTGCTGATTGTTTTTTTATGTTTATTTTAAGGTTTTTTTTTATGTTTATGGTTTGTTTGGTGATTTTTCTCTGTTGTTGGTTTTACTAAATACCATGAATAAATATTTTTTTGTTATTATTTTTTTAATATTATTATTCGTAACTTAAAATAAGTTAATTCTCGAACTTTACTCTGGTACTATTTTTTCCCCTTTCTTGTGACTCGGCTGTGCTTTGCTTTGTTTTCCTTTCATGTTTTATTTCTTTTTATAGGCATTTTTCATTAACCCCGTTTTTGGATTTTGGCCTGTGAGGGGACAATATGGGACAATAACATGTGGATTATTCGTATAAAATTAATAACAAGAAATTAATCCTCCCGAGGAAGGTATAGGAAAGTAGCGGAAGCGCTGAGGTCATCTATTTTTACCCTTTTATCTGCACTTTTAACCCCCCCCCCCCCCACACACTTTTTTAATCGAACAATTGATCTTCTCGAACGTAGTATTTGGAAAAGGAAAAAGCTCTATCTTCTTTCGTTTCTCATCATTTCCGAACGAATGATATATGACATGCCATAATGTTGTCATAGTTCTAAAGACCAAGTGACTTCCACCCCCACAACTCCGACCCTATTGGGACAATTTGGCCCAAACTTCACAGCAATGTTGATCTTGCTTAGAGGAATCTACACACCGAATTTAACTCATTTATATGCATAAATATGCGTAGACCATTTAGTCCCCTCTAATTTCTGCCCCCGAAACTTCGACCACAGTGGGCCAATCAAAACCAAACTAAATAGTAAAGATGCACATGCCCTTAGTAAGCTACTTTCCTAATTTCAACCTTCAACCTCAAAAACTGCGGAAATTATGAAGGGGACGGACGGACGGGCGGACATTGTGAAAACAATAAGTAGCTCCATTCTTCCGCTACTTAATAATAATAACTATGTATAGGGTGTTGCAAAAATATACAGGACAGTACTGCCGGGTAGCCTTTCCTCTCGCTTCAGGGGCCGCTTCATAAAATGATAATTGGGAAATTTTATTTTGTTACCCATTTACGCCGAAAATGGTAAAAATGGAAATTGAGATAAAAAATTACAAGAATATAATTAAAAAGGGACTTAAAACTAATAAAATATAAAAGATTACTAAATAACAAAACTTCTAACAGTCCAAGTAATCTCAAGTTCACTGTCCTGGCAATAATTTTTAGTGGATCCACGAAACGAGAATAGACGTGCTCCAATAGGTCTTGTCTCGTGAAACCACTAATAATTTTCACACCTCGTAAAAACGGACTTCAATGTTGACTTGGCACTTGTTTAAAAGGTGACAACATGAAATGAAACGATTATAACTATGAAAAATTTCGAATTTTGAAGGTCATGAAGAATTTGAATTTTGAAATTAAACTCCGAAAAGTTCACAATAAAAATTTCGATGAAATGAAAATGCAGTCCAATAAAGAGGCAATTATTTCACTTAAAAATTAAACATGCCCCATGATAACTTAAAAATAAAAAAAATTAATAATTAATTTCGGTGTAAATGGGTTAACAAAATAAAATTTCCCAATTATCATTTTATGAAGCGGCCCCTGAACCGAGAGGATAGGCTACTGAGAATAGGCTACAGTACTGTCCTGTATATTTTTGCAAATCCTGTAAATTTACAAAGTACCTAATGTAAATGGCAATAATCAAATAATCTTATCGTTATGATTACATATAAAAAAGTAGTACCCGATGTTCCGAAGACCCTTTAGGACTCGTAAGGAATAATAGACTAAACACGCCCGCTAGGACCTAACTCGTCGGTCAGTGACCATACTGATCCCAGCTGGGCTTGTATCTTAATTTTATTAAATAAATAAATAAATAAATAAATAAATAAAATAAAAAAACAAAAATATAGATTACAAAAAGAATATCAAATTATATATAAAAACGCTGTTAAATTTTCAACAATTACGAAGATGAGAAAAAAGATCTCTTCTTTAAACTTACTGTACAATATAAGTTATTAATTAATAACAATAAATATCCAAGTACAGTATCAATTCAATTTCTTCTTATTTTTATAGCCCTTCGTCGAAAACTTATGAGAGCAAGGGTCCATCTTGGCATTTTATTAAACAAATGCGGAACATAATATTATCTTTCCTGACATTCAACAGTTATTGAAAATACGAAGAATATACTAGTACGATCATTAAGTTCGGCGACACTGCTGATATCTCCAGTCAAGCTTGGAGGAGAGAGGAACACTATTTGACCGTGGTGTAGAGGCTCGTAAGACGTAAGAAGTGGTAATCCGCAGTGCAGGGTTTTTCCAAACAATGCGTGTCAGCAAACTGTAATTCGCGTTCGTCGGAAGTCCGTATCGGATGGGTCGACAGTGAACAAGGAGAGATCCATACAATTCCTGGGTCGCCTCCGTGATACTTGTCCGCCGGAAACGCCCAGAACTCTGGAAATGTAAGGATCGGGTAATGCAACATGACAATGCCCCCGCAGATAGGTTTCATGGTGCAGGCTACTCTGGGCAAAATGAGAACGTCAATCCTTCCACGCCATCCCTATTCACCCGATCTCGCCGCATGCGACACTTACCTGTTCTCCAATCTGAAAAACGAACTCAAAAGACGCTGTTTCAAGAATGCATCTGAGGTTCAGGAAGCAGCGACGGCTGCCCTGAAGATCATCTCCTCCAAAGGCTTCCAGAAGAGTTTTCACTAACTCTACTCGTATTGGCAAAAGTTGTAGGAGGGGAGTACTTTGCAGGTGGTTTGTGTAGCACGTCATAGCAATACATTATATTCGGATGCCAATCTCCAAACTTATTGATCATGGTAGTAAAACTTTAAAACCTTGACCCCTTTTTTTTTAATTTATTCGAAAAACAATTAATGAATAATTAATTAATATAAAATAGAAGGCAGAAAAGGACAAATCGCGTTATTATCTTAATATTTTAAAATTAAAATTTTATGCAGGAAATAAGTTTTTTATACATTGTGTCTCAGAATTTTTTGCCCGAAATGACTCAATAAACCCATGGAAATGACTCAATGTCCAGCAAAGGCATTGAAAGTAAAACCACTGAAAAAAAATTATCTCATCCACGAAAATAATGAGATTTTTTGGAGAACGTTTTACCAAAGCTTTTGGAGGGCATACCTTTGATGATTCGTTAGGATATTTTGTTTCAACATGATGGGGCACCTCCACATTTCACTCTCGAGATTCGTGATTCTCTGAATCTCAGATTTTTAAACAGATTGACTAGTCGTGGAGGTCCCATTAACTGGCTACCACCTTCACCTGATCTAACATGTATGGATTTCTTCTGTGGTCATGTATGCATTTCTTCTGTGGATTTCTAAAGAATATGGTCATGAACCCCTGTGGAATCAGTAGACGCTACAGCAGAAGTTCAGGAGATGCCAAGAATTTCCAAACGATCTTGAAACATTGACAAAAAGATCGGTAGAAAACCAAGATGTTGTTTTAAAACAAGGAAAGAATATTATGTGGATAGTTGTAATAGTAATAAATATAGAAACACTCTTTAACCACAACGAATAAAAAAAGAAAAATACAACCTGAATACGCGAATTTTGAAAGCACTGCTTTCATCTTCGGCAGGAATCCGTGACTCCGTGAATCCACTCGAATGGAAGTGAACTGATAAATAAAATTAATTAGATACCGCGTGGACTGCAAGGTGATCTTTCAATATGCAACTGCTGGATACTGAGCCATTTCCGACCATGGTTTATTGGCAAAAAGTGTTCATATACATCCCCTCTACCCTCTCTGTTTGGGCAAAGAGTTCCGAGACACCCTGTATGTTTATTATATTTTACTCAAAAAGGCTGCTTCCTATATTACAATCTGAAGAATCTTGGGACTGCATTTACAGGGACGGCAAGGCTGAATTGGAAGCTCGAATGGGTACAGCAAGCTTTGTCACGTAAGGCGATCAGATAACGGTACGTGAGTTAGGAAGTAAAACAGGTACTCAGTTTTCAAATCTTTCCCCATTCTCTTCTATTTTCCTGAATAATGGCCAAATGACTAATCGTGGGTGCACGCTGCCGAAATGATATTTCTGAGACGTGTGGTAAGTGCTACCCTACTATACAAAGTGCACAGCAGCAAAATAAAGGAGTCTTTATATGTTAACCACTACTCCGCAATGATAGATCTCGGTTGCGTTAGCGTCGGATGCCGCAAACTGGCCTTTCGAAGCAGTTGCTTTTCACTAACAATACAATAAAAAGATCTCTAGCGACCTTAAATGTAGTTCAAAATTACAGCAATTTTCAAGTATCGCTGTGAGATTAATACAAATTATCACAGAGTAATCTGAATTTAATCTAAATTTATAACTCATGTTATCTTTTATGGCGAACCTAGTCTTTATTTCAAAAAACAAAAAAAGTGTCTTAATATATTTATTTATGTCCTAATTAAAATTTATTACTACTATTATTCTTTCTAAATTAGAGTAAACGAAAACAGTAAAACAGCGAGGTCTTTATTAACGCCCCACGTTACATGTGATATTCTTTTTCATGAAACATCTTTATGTTTACAGACCTTTAATGAGAAAATTAAAATTTACTGCTCACACATTCAAGTTAACCAAATAATAAATTTTTACACAGATGGACTATTATCCGAAGAAAACTGGCATCTCATGGATTTAAAGTTTTTAAGTCTATTTATATTTTGTAGAATAAACGTTATTTATTAAAAGTTTTACGACCTTCTATCTTAAGTGATACTCTGGCGAAGGCGGATTATTTTTTCCTCGTGCAGAGATTCGATTAAATAATTAAAAATTTCAATTTTTAAACAATCACTGATAAAGGCTTACTCTAAAAATTAGAATAAAGAAAGATGTTTTCCGCGTGGGAGTTGACAAGAAATTTTAAATAATGTACTGAGGAGAATTATTAATATCTACTTACTCAAAAGCCTGGCAGATACACATCCAAACAATCCTTTCAAAGTTAATTAAATTTCTGAGAATCTATTTTAAATTATTTACTTCTCCGTATGCCCAAAGAATAAGCATTAATTAAAATAAACTTTGCGTTCTTTCTCCGTTTAAATATTTTTTTCATAGTACTCGTATGTTTGAGTATAAAGTTATTGTGTGTCTTAGGATAAAAAAAACTATTTTGATTAAATGGGGTTTCTTACCGCTGCAATTAGAGCTTTCTGGATGGTTGTTATTTGCTGCGCTACAACAGACAATACTTCAATGTCAATTCGATTGAATTCGTCGAAGCACGCCCACGCTCCGGAACTTAAAAAGAAATTAAAAGAAACAAGCCTGCAATTCTAAGATTTGAATAAAGTAAATTTTACTTCAAACTAATTATTTTCCAAAAGAAAAAGGACGAACTAAAAAATTCAAAATATAGATTTAAGAGAGATCTACAGAATTTAACTTTGACTGTTGGGGTTTCATTGTGAGATTTATATAAAATTTGCTATGGTGATTTCAAAAGCAACTTTTACTTTTTTCTTTGGATTTTCCACAATCGCAAGATGAGAATCATGAATATATAGGGTGGTTATAAAATAACGTGGTATATCCAGAGCCCTCTAGCGAATAAAGTAATGGACGAAACATAACCAAATTTGACGAGCGTACATAGTGGACCATGGGATTTCGATTTCTAAAAAACTAACCTAAAAAACTAGTACCAAAGGTCGCCACCAATAAAATTTTGCCCGTTTACCGAGTAGACAGCATTAATTTGCATAAACGCGTTCCGTGCAGCGATCATGAATATACTGTAAAAGAAAAGGCTGAGAGAATTCTCATCATTCTGAGGCCAAATGCCTTTCGATGGCTCTTACCTTACGGGACGGTGCTTAGTTAGTTAAGCTGTATTATCAGCGGAACGAGAATGCCAATGATAGATACCCTTTGTAAATTTCGGCGTTTTAATTAGTTGCGAAAAGGACCGATGAGCATAACAAACTTACGAAAAATGATTCAACGATTTTTACCACAGGAACTCTAGCACAGCAACCAGGCCGGGGACGCAAAGCGGTTAGTCAGCAACAAGTTCAAGAAGTTGTCGAATAGGAGATGGCAAACGTGCAGAGTACCAGCAGTACTCGGGCAGTATCTCGTCACACGCAGATCCCATACACAACGGTACGAAAGATCCTGCATCAGATGTTGAAGTTTTACCCGTAAAATATCTCTTCTGTTCAAGAATTGCTCCCTGGTGATGCGGCCACCTGAATGGATTTTTCATTGAGATTCTTAGCACACATGCAAGTTGATGGTACATCGCCGTGGCAGATTTTATGGAGTGACGAAGCACACTTTAATTTGAACGGTGGTATTAACACACACAACTGCCACATTTGGGCAGGAGCCTCTCCAAAAGTCAGTGTGGTGTGGCTTTACAGCATCTTTTACCATCGGTGCTTACTTTTAGCAAGTGGATCAATGACCTGTACCATTACTGCTGACAGGTATGCCGATATGCTACAGAACTTTGTGGTTCCACAGTTGCAGAAACGAAGATGTCTCGATTCGACCACATTCATGCAGGATGGTGCACCGCCCACATTGGACGTATGGTAGATCGTGTGTTGCAGCAACATTTCTCTGACAGCAGAATCATTAGTCGTGCATTTCCTACAGTTTGGCCATCGAGGTCGCCCGATCTCAATCCTTCTGGCTTTTGGTTGTGGAGATTTTTTAAAGGTGTCGTGTATCAAGGACATGTCCCCGATATCGCAACGTTGAAAGATCGAACAACATTACCGGTGAGACAAATTAATTCTGATATGTTGCGAGGCATCGTAGAAAATGTCGTGCATCGTATAAGTTCTTGGAACATCACGATGGTGGTCATATTGAACCTCATTTGTAAGTTAAAATCATTTGTTGTTAATAAAATTGATGTGTGCTGTGGCGTTTGGCATTTAATCATTCAGCATTCGCACTAATACACTTCTGCAGCGCCAAAATTTTATTGGTGGCGACTTTTGGTACTAATTTGTATTTTTTTAGAAATCGAAATCCCATGGTCCACTATGTACGCCTATCAAGTTTAGTTATGTTTCGTCCAATACTTTACTTTCTAGAGGGCTCTGGATATATCACATTATTTTATAACCATCCTGTATAAAATATAATAATTTTATGCGTTTTCTTAAGACAATATGCAATCGAGAGAGACTGAATATTGAAAACATTTAAATAATCATTTGTGTTAATAAAAAAAATAGACAATGAAATAAAACCTATAAAAACAAAATTCTTTCTAACAAACTCTTACTTTTCCTTCAAATGAGCGTTTAAGACTTTTATATGCGGTGATATTCCAGAAGCAGAATTTCTCATTAAACCTTATCACTAATCTGCCATCATTCTTCATTTTCCAGTTGTCATTGATATTTATTTTCCATTCACTTATTTCTTGGGAAAATATAAATAAGCAATTGCATATTGGGTGATCGGTGTCACGTGAGTTTCGGTTTCGAGCAGGGCCATACCCAGAATTTTATTTCTGGGGGGGGGGGGTGCTGACTATTCTTCTAGCGGGTGGCTTCCCGAAGCAACAGAATTATTTGACAAAATCAAAAATTTCGGGGGGGGGGGGAGGGGGGAGAGGGCTGCACAATTTCAGGCTTTCTATTTTACCCACTTTACTATATAATGATTGAAATTTCGCAAATTCCAGAATCGTGTAGACCTATGCAAGGGAAAAAGTTTACAGAAACAGTAAAAAAGTTTGTTCTGGATTAGCTCTATATCAGCCTAATTATAAAAAAAAATTTAAAAGATCATTTTTCTAATAATATATGGTGGATATAGAAAAAACGGCGAACGTGACACAAGAAGTCTGGAATAAAATAATTAATAATAAAATTTCAGGGTCTTACCACCCTGTGTTCTATTTTTTTAATAATATTACACATAAAAATAACCTTTAATGATTAGTTTCAAATATCAAATTTGCGAATGAATCAAAATAAAATATAAAAAGAAATTTTCCAATTCTTAAAAATAAAATAAATGAAGTTTTTTAATTCACCAATAAAATTTGTTGATATTCTTCTAATAAACCTCATTTAAAAAGGATCCGAATTCATCATAAACCTTTATTAAACAACTGTTCAGGGTCTCAAGCAAATCCTATTTCTAACCTCACTTTTCCTCAATCTCGGACACATGTACACTACATACAAAGGAGTTGGGACACCTGTTGCTCTACCGTAAAGCCGCAAAAGGCTTCACTCAGTAGTGTGTAGGACCACCCCGAGCTGCTATCACTGCCTCCATCAGCATTGAGGTTTCCGTCTACCTTGATGAGCGGGCCCAGTTCAGTCCAGGAGAAACACCCCAGGTGTTCACAGGGGTGTCTCAACTCCTTTGATCATATAGTGTACAGTCGAAAACGCATATAAGAAAGCCGGATAAAGAGCCCTCTACTTTTCATTTCCCCGAATTTTCCCCATCTACATTCTGTACATGCTTTTAGCCAATCAGAACTCAGCATTTAATTGTTTAGAGATTCATCCGGATATTTACGGAACCATCTCCGTGTTGGGAAACCATCTCTCGAGGCAAATGCTAATAAGAGAATGGAGCCAGGGACTGATTCGTGTGATCTTTGTATTGTTGAACACATTTCTGTGAATGAGAATGGAGAATTTCTTCTATTGTTGACTGTTGAGAAATCATCTCTAAAAATCATCCTTTTTTGCCGATGTCACCTCCATTCTGAGACATCGGAGCTATACAGTGTAAGATTTTTTTTAACCTCTGAACACCACATCATTGATCCAGCCATTTGACGAGGAAATCATCCGCATAATGAAAGTGCACTAACGTACAAAGTCATGAGGCAAATGCTTCACGCCGTCAATAAAGGAGGAAACATTCTTGATTTTGCATGGTTTCTTGTGATACCAAAAACAATTTAGAATTGCTTTCGGAAACAATTTTTTTTCCAATACGGAGCATATGGAAGTGAGTGAAATGTCACTAAAGATTCCAGCAGAGTTTGAAATGCCACAAGAAGAATTTGAAGAATATGTCGACATCGATAAAGAGCTTGACTGCTATGGTATACCAATCTGATCAGGAAATATGCGAAATGGTTAGGCGAAAGGAATCGAATGATGAAGAGGCAGAGCTTGAACACTCGCCCATATCAGGTCGAGAGGCGGTCAACTCTTTCGAATGTTAAGATATTTTTAGAAAAAAATTTTGTTTTTTTGTAAACTCCACTTTTTAAGAGCGGTTTTCAATTCCACTATGCTCTTATAACCAAGTTAGAGTGTGGATTGCGTTTTTAAAAGCTTGTGGGGTAAAAAATTCGCTCACTTTTTCCAGGCCTTTCTTTGCCAAAATAAAGCTTTGACTATTCAGCTCTTTCCTGTTGTGATCACCGTGCAGTTTTATAGTCAATTTCATTACGTTTTGTAAAATGTCCATTATTTATATTAAAATTTGTGAGTCATAATCATACAATTAAAGAAAATAAAACTTTTACAGTCGACCGTCGAGAAGTAGACCCCTGAAGCTGCCGGTCCATTGATAGAAATAGGGGTGAAAGGGTTTCTGATGTGTCAAGATGCACGCGACTGAAGGAGAAAAAAAAAAAAAAAACAACTGATAGGAAATGAGCACGTGACAAAGATTTTTTTAAAGCAAATTGCAGCATCATTCTAAGAAGCAGGCTGACAGTAAAAGGAGATTCAAAACGTTTATATCTGTTAAACCTTCTGAACCGTAATTATAATACCGTATAAAAAATGTATATAAAAATTTTTTCTATATATTTTATTATATATAATAATAATAATAATAATAATAATAATAATAATAATAATAATTTAATTTAATTTAATTTAATTTAATTTATTCAGATCAGAATGTACAAGCAAATACAAACTGCCCCTACAGGTATAAAACCCAAGCGGGGAAAGAATTCAAAAGAAAAAGATTACATTTCGTAACAAATAAATCAAAATCAGATATTTAAAGTCTTAAAAATAGAATTGGTTGGGTCATTAAAAATGTCTACATCTTTATGAGAGAGGATTCTATTATACAAAGTGACAAGTTTATACGAAGGAGTAATCTCACCAATATTTGTCCTCGTACTAGGAGTTATTAAAGTAAGACACTTATGACGACTTTTTCTAGGAACTGACAGCCCGATAGATGACAGAACCTCGGGCATCCAAACAGCCCCAGAAACAATCCTCTTAAGGACATTAAGAAAAATATTACCAATGATATTGGAAAGAGTAAACACATTTATAAATTTTATATTGAGATCATGCTTGTTATATTTTTTTGAGAGAAAATTTAAAAATGAAAGAAATTTCTTTTGTAGGAGTAAAAAGTTTTGAGTGTGATGAGTAAACCAAATTAACACACCATATGTAACTTTAGGAACTACAATAGAAATAAATAATTTTATGATAGTTAATGGATTTTTGAAAAATGCGGTAAGCCTTTTCAAGAGGCAATTCTACGGGAGACATCTCTTATGATGTTATCAATATGCGGGGTAAAAGATAAGTTGTAATTAAATAAAATGCCTAAATCTTTAACTTCATCTTTTTTCCCAATGATATCATGACCAATCTTGTACTCAAAAATAAAATTTGTTACTTTCCTGGAGAAAGAAACTACGTGCGATTTGCTCGAGTTAAGACTTAATCCGTTCGATTTAGACCAGGAGAGAATTGAGTCCAACGTTTCTTGCATTTTAATACAGTCTTGCCAACTGTCAATGTACGAAAAAATTTTAAGATCGTCCGCATACATTAGAATTTGAACACCATTAGTTGGTAAAGAAGCTATTATGTCTGCAGAGTAGATATTGAATAGCAGCGGTCCCAGGGGAGAACCCTGAGGAACACCACTATTGATTTTACCAAATTTCCAGAAATTATTTACAGGATAAAGCATAAAATATCTATCAGTTAAAAAGGAGCGCATCCAGGATAGCATATTTAATTGGAATCCCATAATCTCTAGTTTCTGGAGAAGAAGGTCAATATGAACCTTATCGAAGGCTTTAGAGTAATCCAAGTAAATTACATCCACTTGATGACGAGTATCAATAGCTTTCGACAGGTAAGAAGTTAACACAGCAAGATTAGTTTCGGTCGATCTGGCCTTGCGGAAGCCGTGCTGAATATCAGGAAGATAAGGATCAACAAATTTTGAAAGATGATTAGCAACGAAGGTTTCGAGAATCTTTGCAGGAAAAGAGATAAGTGCAATAGGTCTATAATCTTTCGGTGTGGTCGGTTTCACAATTTTAGGGATAGGAAGAATAAAAATAGTCTTCCAATCGGTAGGATAAGTACCTTGCGACAGAGAGAGGTTTAAAACGTCACGTAAAGGGTTGCAAATCGCGTGAAGACAGCCCTTGAAAATATAGTCAGGGAAGCCGTAATAATTATAACATTTGGAGGCAGACAGGGAGTTCCCAATGGAGAGTAATTCAGAAGTTGTCAAAGCGGGTGCATTAAATTTCACCTCCACTCTATCCCAGTATTTCGGAAGATTCTGAATGGTAACCTCAGTTATCTCACTACCTGCAAAATTCGACTGAAAATAGTCCAAAATATCTGTTTTCGATACCAATTCACCATTGTATCCTTGACGGAAGCCGTTACCCAAAAGCTTCTTGGTCACGCTCCAGAATGAGGCCGGAGAAGAGTTCAAGGAATTCTCTACACTTCTATAGTAAAGGTCATAATCAACTTTACAAGCATGTTTATAATTTTTCTGAGTTTTTTAAAGTCATTATAATAAAGGGGATCTGCAGTCTTTTTCCAAAGCCTATGCTTCGCAGTCTTCAAGTGCCATAATTTGATAGTATCCTGGCGAATCCAGATTGGGAATCTGTGTAATTTATCATTTATGCCAGTTTTGTTCGATTTTGGGACAAAAATATTAATAGCAACCAAAATGGTATGAATAAGAAAATTCCATTTGTCATCCACCCCATCTAGGGAGTAAAAATCATCCCAGTCATAATTGGCAAGATAATTATAAAGACCAGAATAGTCGCCTTTCCTAAAATTAAAAGGAGACCCATTCGAATCGATATAACGTTTCTGGAAGGTGGTGTTAACGCCAGAAATAAGAAGGACAGGATGATAAACATCAGGTGACACTGGCAGTTTCTTACTTGCAGTAACGTTAACATTAAAATTGGCGAACACCTTGTCTAGGGACTCCTCTCTCGCATTAGTCACAAGATTGAAGTTTGAGAGACCCGTTTCGTTGCTCCAAAATGAGGTCGAGCGTTGCCGATGTTTGGCGTAAAATGAAGAACTTGGGTAAATCTTATTGTCATCATAGTTGAAGTCTCCCAGTACAAGAGTATTACAATTACAGCTCAAAACAAATTCGGACAAGTCACTCAAGAAAGTGTCGTAATCACAAGTTAACGTATTGGGTGGAACATAAGTCACTACAATGATTAAATCTTTTCTTTCTCTAAAGAGCCGAGAGTTGAAATTCATGGTTGATGGCGATCGAAGACGAACGGCTACCAGATCTATGCCACTGACAGTAGAGCTCAAAGGAACGGAGCAAGAGTCAAAATTATTGGGAATGGCAACTAAAACACCACCACCTAAGTTACCAGATGACCTATCAGATCTGTAGACATCAAAACCTTCACCAAACAACATGTAATCTGTGATAGAGTCATTAAGCCATGTTTCCGTAAGACAGTACATAAAATTATTATTGAGGGTGACAAAATGATTGAAATGTGACAGTTTGGTTCGAAGTCCTCTCACATTTTGATATAAAATGTTGGGAGGAACAGACATTTTCAAATTCAGTGAAGATCTTGAGCACATTAAGCTCAATAAGCACATAAGCACAATAAGCACATTAAGCACAATAATAATAATAATAATAATAATAATAATAATAATAATAATAATATAATAATAATTTTATTTATTTTTATTTTATTTTTTATTTATTTATTTATTTATTTATTTAAAATTCTTTCAAAATACAAAGAATACAACCAATTACATCAGCAATTCATATAATAATAATAATAATAATAATAATAATAATAATAATAATAATAAT